>CAJVGC010000065.1:59735996-59827146 GCA_910822075.1 Senecio squalidus
TTTATTGTAAAAATTATAAACAACTTATAAAAAAGGGCTTCCACCAAGGATAAGTTTTATCTTATGATATTGGCAAAAGTCCTTACCGGAAACGCCAAGTCAAGCAGGCAGTTTGGTTGCTGCCAAATTTTGTGAAAAGTAAACCACCAGGATGTGACTGCAAGAAAAGCAAACAAATGCAATCACTGACAATGATGCTTCGGATACAGATGGAGGCTATTTTTTTAAAGACGGGTGTTAAAAAGTGACGGTCAAAAAGGTAATAACGAACTATATAGCCTGAGGGATGTTGTTACCTTTTCTTTGCGACTGTCGTTCTGAGTTTGTGAACCAATTACAACAACATTGTCTGGAAGCTGTTCAAGCCAATTTTTAAATGTTGAATACGATTCCGAGCTTCCAACAATGGACTTCTCTGCATCTTTCATGAACAAAATAAAAGGAAAATTCCTACTTTCACTGGATCAACCTGTCCATCAACAGAGTATGGTCAAATCAAACCCTGTATATAACGAGTATACTTATTATGGATAGTGAAGCCTACCTCAAACAGAGTGCTGATGAGTAATTTATCCAGATCTTCAACACCCTTGAATCCAAGCGAATTTCATTAGCAGAGCAAAGTATCCATAACCCCCCTCGCAAAGCCCACCAAGGTCAACCCCGTCAGAATGAGTTTATCAAATTTAACACCGATTTTTGAAAGAGAATTATCTTCAAAAGGTAAGAGAACCCCGAGCCCCAGAAGATGGACCCCTAACAGTTAAGAAAAACATAGCAACCATCAAAATATCAAAACTTTTGATACTCGTACAAATAATAAAAATTAACCGAATTTTACCTTGACGACGATGAAGAAGCGTAATTATGCCTCCAGAAGCAGACTAATAAACTTTACTCTGCACCTACACAGTTAACTCAGTTTGTTAAAAAGGTTCTTTTTTGCTAAAACAAACAACAATAAGCAATTCATTTTGTTAATATGTGGCATACCCAATTTAAATGCAACATCTTTGAGGTTCCTGCTGCAGGGGGTAACAAGTTCATACCTCCATTTTTTGTTGTGCTTCCGGAGGAGACGAAGAAGGACCATTTCATTCCCCGGCATCTAAGTCACTCAGGGTACTTTCAGTGGCCTGTTGTGCTCCAGAACTTTGCTTGATTACATTGCTGGGGCTTCCTTCTTTCAGCAGCTCAACTTTTGATGATAAACCCCTAAAAAAACAATTCAATCATACTTATTTTTGTAAAGTAGATGATGGTAAATAATTACTAATAGATCAATTGTAGAAAAATGCAGAAAAACAAAATCTTACAGCGAGGAACGAATGGCTATCGTGTATAAGTAATTTGGCACCATAATAATGTGCAAGTGCCTTTGCTAGCATCTCCTGGTAATTCAGATGCCTGAAAAATGAAGTTGAAACTCATAACAAAAATCCATAGCATGAATTAAGATCTAAACTTCAATCCAAGCAATAAAAAATATATAATATAGAACCAAACCTGCGGGACCAGAAAGCAAAATTCTAGGATTCACTGTAGGGAGTTCAGACGCATATTTAACTTGGTCTTTATGCTTCAAGTGTATATAAGAAGCGGCAATAAGCACAATTTTTGGTGTTCTCCCTGCATAAAGAAGTAGCAGGTTTGTCAAAAAACAGTAGAAGCATTTGAATAATATGAATGGAGTTTTGATATTATTATTTATTTTTAAATACATGATAAAAATGGTGTGAGGTACAAAACCTTAAGTAATATGGGAATTCGTCAAAAGAAACTTCAACTTCTCGCCCATCAATAATTCCACCAAGAATCTCTTCCTTAAGCATTGCAGATTTTACAGATATTCCTGAGGTTGATGTAGGTAGAGATTCCCGAGTCCACTCCCTTGTTTCCATTGCCTGATAAAAAAAATTATTTTCTCGTAAACCCAGTAATAAATGGTAGATGATGTATTCAGTTAAGAAATAATTAGGGCAAGAAAGTTTTACATTTCCTGTTTCGGTAATACTAGGGTCTATATTGCTGCCAAGAGGTGTGATTTTGCTTGTAGCTCCAATTTCAGATGCACTGTCATTACCGGTATTTGTAGTTGAATTTACTTCTAGACCATCTAGCTCATCGTCATGATTAGGATGACGAGTCTCCGTTCCAATATAAGTTTTAGGAACAGCTTGAGGAGGAGGTTTCAAACGAGATAAATCGGGTCGAAGATTTGACAAAGATGCCAAAATAGACGCGCCTGCAACTGCTGACGGGTCCCCTGCACGTCTTTCAGTATGCAGCCTTTTCAAGTCTCCGCCGCGAGCATTTGTATGTGAGTTTAACAAGAAATCCCTTGGCAGTTGCTGGAAAATCTATTGAAAGGGAAATAAAGGAACACAAAATGTAGAAAAAGAAATGCATATAATGCGTTGCACAAAGGTATTGGCCCTTAAAGGGTGTTTGGAACTTAGATGTGTGTTTCCCTACCTGATTATACTAACGCAAATTCAAGTTGTATGATTATTATTAGCTGGGATATTAATGGGTCAAATAATCAGTTCAGAGTATCTGAAACAAAATCAATATCAGTTTTGGTCACTTCATTATTAACCCATAAATAATCAGAATCTATTCAATTATTATAATTCCATATACCATAATCACCTTCAAACATACATCCAACCTCCCGTAGATTGACTAAAGTGTTTTTATTAAGATAAGGATACATAAGCGTGCGTCCCAAAAGGGCCAAAAACTTCATCTCGGAATTCAAAACACAGGTTGCATTCTTCTTAATAGCCTTCCCATTAACATGCACGGAACCCTTGCTTCCTTTGCTTTCACGCACAGCAACAGAACTGCTTTCGCGCTAATCATGTCGACAAACAGTAAGTATTCTACTGCAAGTAGACAATATGGAGTTCATCTCCAAAAATCCTCTAAATCATGTTAACTATTACCTACGGCCTAATGTAATGTGAATCCTAAAATGGAAGCAATGGTGAGATAAATATTACTCATTACCTCATTGATCTTTATAGTACAAAGAACCGCGCTTATATCCTTGACTATAAGATTTAGCATTCCTGCTTGATCCAACTATAAAGTTTGTTGTATAAACCGTCATTGTTTGGTTCTACAAAAAAACAATGCATTTCATAACCGCTTGTTTCTCCACATAAATATTAATATTATTCATTTTAAAGCGAAGTACAAACCAGTGAAGACTGAGCAAGAAGCCTGCACCAAGGTTTACTCGCTTAGCTGCTTCCATGAAGCAAACGAACCTCGTGGCTTCTCTGCTGGCACCGGCACCGGCACCGATCCTTTAAAGCAACCAATTCAAAATTATTCACTAACGCTCATAACAAACCATCTCAACAGTGTCCTAAATCGTTAATTTATATTTTAATCGAACAATTTCCAAGTAGTTTCCATTTACGTAGAATTCTAAACTCCAAGTAACGTGCACAATCCCGCCCTAACTTCACTCTAATCACTAACAATTCAGTAACTAACTAACTACACTAATGTTTAGTTTAATTATTTTCATCTCGCATTACACTCAAACTCGATTCAACATTCTAAATTATAAATTACACATGCAATAGATTAACAACAACCTTGACCTGCAATCGGAGTAACAACCGAACCAGCCGGAGCAGCAGCATCAGCATCCGTCTTCTCACCACTAACATTTTTCGCCTTCGCCGTTCACATTTTCGACTGGATCGACACTCAATTCCTTCGAATTCGGCGGTTGTGCAGCCTCCTCTCCCGTCGATTTCTCCGATACACATCCATTATCAACCTAAAAACATCAAAATTAAACCAAAATTCAAAATTAAATACAAAAAAAAATTCAAAAAATTCAAAAAAAATATTAAAAAATGAAGAAAACCTTTAACCGTTTCGGAGATTGGGGTTTCTGTTCAGAAGAAGATGATGATCGCTTATTGTTATTGTTATTATTGTTATTGTTATTGTTGGGGATAGATCCACTGCGACGCGTGGACACCATATCTCCGTGCACTCGCGCTTTCTTGTTGTTTGTTTGTTCGTCGTCTTCGTTTTAGAGAGAGAAATAGAGAGTTTGTAGAGAGAGAAAGAGAAATGATTATTTCTTTCCGGAAAAAGAAAAAAATGAAAAGGATATTTAATGATTTATAGGCAATTTTTCAGAAGTAGACGTTAGATTTACTAGTTTTGGGTTATCTTCTACTTTGTGTACCTTATGTTTTTGTGATTCGGATTTTTTATACTAACCGAATTGTTTGATTGGATAATTTGGATTTGACTAAACGGTTTGTAATTTTAGATTTTTGGAGTGGTTTGGACGAAAACAGAAATATTATTTTGGTTTTTGTATTGGTTTCGGTTATTATTATAGAAACCGAATAGTCCAAATAAACCGAATAGCAATTTATTTCCATCTATATTTCATACTATATTTTATTACTTATAACATACTTATATAATTATTTTACATATACTTTAATATCTATCATTGTTTATTTCCTATATTTTTCGCATAAAACTTATCATTACTAATTTTTTTTCCCTATAAGCTATAATATACACTTAATAATCTCAACTTTTGTTTTCATTTATCCAATATTTCCAAGTCATTTGAACTTTAAACCACATACCCTTCCCATAAGAGTTAAACTAATCTCAAAGTCAATACTAAAACGTTTATAATTCAATTGTTTAAATTGTACATACATTTCATTGTCATTATTGACATGTATATTTATGTAACAATAAAAAACCGAAATATTAAACCGATCCAACCGAAAAATAATTTGGTTCGGATCGGTTCAGATCTTTGGATGGTTCGGATCTATATTTTAATAACCGAAATCCAATTGGATTGACTTAATTGGATCGGATTAAACCGATCCATCCAAACGAACACCCCTATTTGACACTATTGTTACCGATAGGGTAAACGTCGTCTACCAACGTTTTTCCTTATGAACGTTTTTACGGACTGGTTTTATGATCAATATTGAAAAGGTAAATTTCAAGGGTTATGGAACTTATGTAATGTCATATTAGGACTTTAAATTGGATTTCACTGTATAAATATGATTTTACTATAGAATTTTTGTTCGTTATATCTATTTTAAGTAACTACTTATAACTTGTTTACTATCGAGTTTTCATTTTATCATTTTTTGTTTCTTGGCAAGATCCACTTCGACTACATTTACTCACTTGTTTAGGGTTTTATGTTGGTGATTTTATAATATTGGGATCGTTATTTCTTGAAAATGTCTTGAACTTTCGAAGGATACTTAAGAGATATAATTTATACTCAAAAGGTGTAGCATTGTTCGAAATCTAAAGACTAAAACTTAAATTTTAATCTTTACCTAACATATATATTGTGAAGTTTTATGTGTCAACATCTTCATTCGTTGAACAAGGTGTGAGACTGAGTATCGGTATTGTATATAGACTTTAAGTTTGACTATAATATTCGATTCTTATTTCTATTATGTAGTTGAATCGTCTTCATTAGGTATTATGCATTTCTATCTTCGTTTTCAATAACAATCGTCGAAGGCAGTACTTTAATGCATTTCTATCTTCGTTTTCAGTAACAATCTTTGTAATGATCTTCGTTACATATCTTCAATTACATGTGTTTTACTTCGAAATATAATTTAATTTCTAACATTTACCAAATGTTTCAACTTTCAACCACTGTTCCTAAGCCATTTTTCAAGTCGGGTCAGGTCGGGTCGAAATAAAAAAATAAACCTTTTTTTGTTTATCTTTTCTAATAAATTTTTTTCCTGTAATGGATGCTTTGGGTTGGTTTTAGTTTGGGGTGTTTGCTTTTAAAAAAAAAATATCTATTTTTTGCTTTGTTTACGTTTCGGTTAGATATTTTTTTTTTCTTTTCTTTTTCTACTTCAAAGTGGGTATCGCCGCAACGTGCACCTTCATCTGCTATGAATTGCCACATTCATCTCCAGATTTAGTCGTCACGTCCCTCAATTATTGCATACTAAACTTGATATCCAATTAAATTTTTCTTATTTGTTTGACCCTTTAAGAGTAAGTCTTTAAACTTTCGAATCCTTTTGCATAACTTTGTCAAATATCGGGACTATTAGTCCCCAAAGCAAGAAAGATGAGGAGGTAGGAATCCACAAACGACGCCTTACGTTCAAGTGCTCGGTCATTAAGCACTTTTATCATTATATATACCGTATTAAATACCAACGGGCTTGTACCCCAACCGTAGTCGTAGTGGTTGTATTATATTACAATCTTTGTCCTTTGTTCATTTTTCAAAAGGCGAATCCACAATACCCACATTAATTTATATTTGCCCTAAAACAAAAGGTTTATTATGGTAACTCTTTGCTTTGTTAAGATACAATAACTTCGGTCTTGAATAATCTAAAGGTCCTAATCAAAAGATAGCTTTTTGTCTCCCAATATTGTTGTTTATACATTCTTACTTCAATCTTGCTAAAGATTGAGACTTATTGGAATGTTTCATAGTGCCATCTTTTCAACAATTTACTTTCATTCGAAGTTGAGTGCGATCCACATTTCAGAATGTGGAATCCTAAACACATAAATGTTATCTCGTCAAGAAGATGGACATTGTAAAGTTATTTTGACAAAAGTCGACACAAATTAAATGAGAAAAAAATAAGTTTGAAATTATATTGTAAATAGGGTGTAACTCCGTTATGAAAATAATGGAATGAACTCTTAATCCAAATTACTGAATCTCGCGGGGCATAAACTTGAGTTTTGACGAGTTAAGCAATTATAATTTGCCACTCACACATATTGTGACTCTTTCGGTTGGCTTAACACATCATAAGATCATATTTGCAGATTTAATAATTCATAATTTCATACTTTTGGTAAATAGTTTATTAACACAAAATAAACTTTATAATTATATCCGTCAAATAAGAAAAATGTCTTTTAAAATCATATTGAACTTTGAAGAAAGAAGCACGGCGACCTTTTGGTTTCAAATATCATGTTTTAACATTTGCTTCTTTAAATGTCGTATATTTCCGTTAAAACAAATTGTTTAAGGTAAAATCCGTTACATCATCAAGCAATTTACCCAACTCAAGTTCATTACACAAACGTAATTTTAGTGAAGTGTTGATTTCCATATGTGAATTATATGGTGTGTGTTAAAAGATACAAATACGTGTGATCAAATTTAACTTATAACAATTACTGAAAGTTGAACTTTTTTCTATTTTTGTAGCAAAAACGGGTATTGTGGATCAGAAATATGCCAATAAAACGTATTTTAGAAAGAAAATTGCAAAAGAAGTATATGTTGTTGCACGGGTGGTGTAGTTCTCTCTATATTTGTATTTCTAACAAGAAACTAAAATGGTAAAAAATAATAGAGAAGTAACGGATAATTAGAAAATGAAATAAAATGATTGAAGGAATAAATTAAGTGTATGGAAACGATTTAAACTAATAGTAGTTGGAGCTGAAACATATAGAAATAAATGAAGAAACATGATTATTCATGGGTATTCCGTCATTTTGTTTACTAACCGAACATGCTATTTATGTGTCATCTTGCACAAAACTAATCGTAATTTCTATCTAATTTTTCTCTCTTTCAATTGAAACTCGTGTTAAACTATGTAAATTGGTGTATGAAAGATAACAAATATAATTGTATGCAAGACGATAAAAGCACATAAAACTTACAATCCATCTTGGATCATAGTTAGAAAAAACTCGTTTAGGCATTAAAGTACAAACAGTGGATCCGCACGTTAAGCCTGGTTCTTGGTCTTTCTAGGAGCCAACTAAGTCTCGAGCTGCAAAGTCCCCCAACGGTTCAGATTTAACAGTTAATGTGTTAAATAAGAGAACATTACAATAATAAACTAACTTTTAAACTAGAAAGTTTTAGAAGAACTAAAACCACACTTTTGAGCTATACTAATAGGATAAAAAATAAATGACCTCTTACTTTGCCTTCTCTTCCTTCTCGGTCAAAGTCAGTTCAATATGACAAGGAGAAGACGGTAAGCTGCAAAAGGTGTAACATCCCGGTTTTTCGGAAATTAAAATATTTCGTAAGTATTTATTTAGTTATAATAAATGTGGTTTATAATTATGTTATTTGAGAAGTTTATAAGTAAAGGACTAAAATTGTTAGAAAGATAGTTGATTTTAGTTAGAAAGGACTTAATTAGTTAATAATTCTAGTAATTGTTGTAAATTAAAAAGACTTGAGAAATTGAGGGACTAAAGGTGTAAAATTCGAAATGTGATGAGTAAGCCTTTGAGGTGTCAAATGCAGAATTTTCCAAATAAAATTTTAGGGGTTTTTGAGTCTATGTGTGTGTGTTCTTGAGAGTAAGAAAAGGATAATTAGAAATTTCTCAAATCAATTGTGTTGGATTAGTGAAGATTACAAGAGAATCAAGAATAGAAGATAGGGTAACTTAGCTAATTTGGTGTTGGAATAAAGAAGGTAAATTTATGTTTATCTTTGTTATTATTTGATGAATTTGAGTTATGTTAATATGTTATAATATTAATTGGATGTTTAATTGAAGAATAGAAATGCTTAATTGGTTAAATTAGGTTTTTATAATTTGGGGATAATCTTGAGAATTGTTAAATTGAGCAATTGTATATGTTAATTTAATGTTAGAATTGTATGTTTTAGTCCTATGAAAGAGATAGAATATGGTATAATGATTTTTCTAGTTGGTGTTGCCAAATGGGTCAAATGACCCAAGGAGTGGCAATTGGGTAGAAATTTGATTAGAAAGAAATGGTCATTTGTATGTATTGTTGATGTGTATGTATAAAATGAATAGAAAATTTGATATACTTTCAGGTATGTGTAAAAGTTAACGGGTCAAAAACCTTAGAAGTGACATGATGGGTAGAAAATGATTTAACCAAGTAATGTTAAGTGATTAGAAGAAAATGTATGATAAAGTTGTTGGTTATGTGATTATGAGTATTGAAGTTTTAGTATTTTGACCTTGTATCAGATTGAAAGATAAGGGCAAAGGGAAGGCAACATAAAGATAGTGAACGTAATTCGACATCAAGGTGAGTATACTAGACTCATTTTCATATGGTTTCTTGTGTTTAAAGTTTGTATTAATGTATTAAAGATTGTTAGGTAAGTTGTTCCAAGTTATAGTCAGTGTTGTTAGCGGAAATAAGGAGTTAAAGTAGCATAAACTAACATGTAAGTGCAACGAAACGTTTGAAAAACGAAACTCAGCCAGAAATTGCCCGAATGCGCCGCCTGTGGGTTGAATGGCGGCGCATTCCGAGGTCCGAGGCTGATTTTGAGTTTTGTCATGTTGAATGCGCCGCCTGTGTGTCCGAATGCGCCGTATTCGATCCCTAGACCAGTTTTTAGTACATTTTAAGGTAGTTTTGGTAGAGAAATGATATATAAACTTATCATTATGATAGAGAAGAATAGAGAAGACATTTATGTGTCATGGAGAAGTAGAATCGACTTTCATTAGTCGGGAATGAGTAAAGTTAGCAAAAAGGTTATACCGTGAGGGTATGTAGCAAGACTTTGAATAGTCTTGGAGATGTATCATTATATTATTAAGTATGCTCACTAGCTTAATGCTAATGTACATTGTTGATTGTTATGTTTGTAGGTAAAAAGGATCTCGAATTTGCAAGGCAAGCATAGGAAGGATAGATGGGGACCTAAAATGAAGTTAAATCTTTTGTAACGAGCTTCCGCTCTAAACATCTTAAATGTTATGTTAGTAGAAGTAACACGATAACTTTTCTTTTGGTGAAGTTATGCAAATATTGTTGAATGTTTTCTTTTAAAAAAAAAAAAAAAAAAAAAAAAAATTTAGTGTGTTTTAGATCCAAGTGTTACAAGTTGGTATCAGAGCCTTGGCTTGTGTGAGTTGAGTATCTCGGTTGATACTTAAACCCAAGCTGAGGCTTTGTAAGGGGGGAAGAAGCTTGCCTTGCGGAAGAGATAAGAGTAAGAAGATTAATTGTTGAGAAAGAGTTAATTGCCCTAGTCTTAATTATGCGTTGATGGTATTGGATGTACAAGAGTTAATATGTTTGAAATTAACGTCTGGCCAACGCTAATTTTGGACATATTATGTGTATCCAATATGATTGAAGCATATTAAGGACAAGGGACAAGAAAGTGAGAAAGTGTATATGTATGACGTATAAACTATAATTGTGTATAGATTATAGTTTTATATGTCATTATTAACTGAATTTAATTTCAGTTTGTAGAAATGGAAGAAGAAAGTAGCCATCATGATGATGGTCACAAGGAAGTAGATATGCAGATGATTGTGGCTAAGGAGATTAGCCAAGCTTTTGAGAAAGCGATACCGTTTATTATTAAACGGGTTAGAGATGATGTGGTAGAGATTATTGATGAGAAGATAGACCGCATGCTCGCGGAGAAAGAATTGAAGCAGAAAGAGAAAGAAGATTCGGGAAGTGAGGGTGATAATATTGTTCATCAAGAAGAACCCAAAGAAGGCTATAAGAAGGGGTGTGCGTATAAAGACTTCGCAAGCTGTAATCCACCACTCTTTCTTGGAGAGATTGACCCCATTGTTAGTATGCGGTGGGTTATGGAGGTAGAAGGTGCATTCCTAACTTGCAAGTGTGCGGATAGAGATAAGGTGATTTATGCATCAAATCTACTTCGAAATCAAGCAAAAGGTTGGTGGGAATCAATAGTGAGGTTATTCCCGGCTGAAGGGATTGTGAAGATGACTTGGGGAGACTTTAAAAAGAGATTTATGGAGTATTACTGTCCACCTTCGGCAGTGAATAAAATTACTCGGGAATTTTTATCATTACAACAAGGAAGCAGAACTGTGAACGAGATTACTAATGAATTCCTAGATAGAGCAGGGTTTTGCCCAGACTACGTTGTGAACGAACGAATGAAGATGGATCGTTATTTATGTTGTTTAAGTCCCGACATCAGAGAACATGTTTCCACTAATAATCCTAAGACTTTTGAGGATATGGTGGAAGCGGCAAGAAGGAGAGAATTAGATCTTTTGAATAGAACTGAAGAAGAGAAAAGAAAACGCAAGGTTGAATACGTGCAAGAACCGTACAAAAGGCAAAGGTTTGAACAAAGGGGTAGAAGTTCGGGGAGAAAATTTGAAAAGAAAGAGTCATCAAGGAGAGATTATGTTTGTAGAAAGTGTGGTAAAAATCATCAGGGAGAATGCAAATTCGGGCTAATGGGTTGTTATACATGTGGGAAGCCAGGACATATTAGTAGTGAATGTCCTAATCCGATAAGGATTTGCTACTATTGTAAGGATCCGGGGCATATTAAAAGCGAATGCCCAAAGTTGCCGCAGAATCAGAAGTTGTTGGTAGGACCGAAAGCTCCTTTGCTTCTTGAAGGAGGAGGTAGTGGAAAGAAGGTTGAAGATAATAAAGGCCGTGGTCGTGCCTTTCAAATCACAACCGTGGAAGCAAAAGAATCGACTGATGTCGTTTCAGGTATTTTTATTGTAAACTCTCAACCTGCTTATGTGTTGTTTGATTCGGGAGCAAATAGATCTTTTGTGTCAAGTAAATTTTGTGAAAAGTTTTCTAAGCCCCTTAGTAAGCTAGAACATCCTTTGGAAGTAGAAGTGGCGGATAATCGAATTGTTCTTGTATCAGATGTTTATCACGAAAATCAACTAGAGATAGGATCAACAAAATTTACGATAGACTTGATTCCAATGGTCATGGGAGAATTTGATGTTATAGTGGGTATGGATTGGTTAGAAAAGAATAATGCTATTATTTTATGTAAGATTAAAATTATTAAAGTTACCGACTTAGAAGGAAAAGAAATTGTTATTTATGGGGAGAAAAAGAGTGGTGAAATTTCGGTTTGTTCTTTAATGAAAGCAAGAAGATATATGTCCCGAGGGTGTCAAGCATACCTTGCGTATGTGGTAGATAAAGAGAAAGATAAGAAGGAATTAAAAGAAGAAGATGTAGTGAATGAATATGTAGATGTGTTTCCCGAAGATCTTCCGGGTTTGCCGCCAGAAAGAGAAGTAGAATTTAGAATAGAATTAATTCCCGGTGCTGCACCTGTAGCAAAAGCTCCATATAGATTAGCTCCGGCCGAAATGAAAGAATTAATGAGTCAATTACAAGAATTGTTAGACAAGGGTTTTATCCGTCCCAGTTCTTCTCCGTGGGGTGCACCGATTTTATTTGTGAAAAAGAAAGATGGTAGTATGCGTATGTGTATAGACTATCGAGAACTTAATAAGTTAACAGTCAAGAATAAATACCCGTTACCGAGGATAGATGATTTGTTTGATCAGTTACAAGGGGCGAAATTCTTTTCAAAGATAGATTTAAGGTCGGGTTACCATCAGTTGAAGGTAAAGGAAGAAGATGTACCGAAAACAGCTTTTCGCACGAGGTATGGTCATTATGAATTTTTAGTTATGCCTTTCGGTTTGACAAATGCCCCCGCTGCTTTTATGGATTTGATGAATAGAGTTTGTAGAACAATGTTAGATAAATCGGTTATAGTCTTTATTGATGATATTTTAATATATTCGAAGAGTAAAGAAGAACATGCGGATCATCTACGACAATTGTTGGAGATTCTTAGACGAGAAAGATTATATGCGAAATTTTCTAAATGTGAATTTTGGTTAGAAGAAGTTCAATTTTTGGGTCACGTAGTAAATGCAGAAGGTATAAAAGTAGATCCGGCGAAAATTGAAGCAATTGTCAATTGGAATTCTCCGAAAAATGTGAAGGAAATCCGTAGTTTTCTTGGTCTTGCGGGGTATTATCGAAGATTTATTCAAGACTTTTCTAAGATAGCCTCGAGCTTAACCGAGTTAACCAGAAAGAATAAGAAGTTTGAATGGAAAGAAAAACAAGAAGAAGCCTTCCAGATTTTAAAAAAGAAACTAAGTGAAGCACCGGTGTTAGTATTACCGGATGGAACGAAAGATTTAGTAGTTTATAGTGATGCTTCATACACCGGTTTAGGATGTGTTTTGATGCAACATGGAAGGGTTATTGCTTATGCTTCGAGACAATTGAAAGAAAATGAAAAGAAATACCCGGTACGAGATTTGGAGTTAGCGGCGGTGGTGTTTGCATTAAAGATATGGAGGCATTACCTCTATGGAGAAAGATGTACAATTTATACGGATCATAAAAGTTTACAATATTTCTTTACTCAAAATGATCTTAGTATGAGACAACGTAGATGGTTAGACTTGGTGAAGGATTACGATTGTGATATACGATACCACCCCGGAAAAGCAAATGTTGTTGCGGATGCATTGAGTAGAAAGAGTTCACAACCGGAAATGAAACTTTACTCCTTAGCTTTGATTATTAATGCTAATTTCTTTGATTCGGTTAAAGAAGCTCAATTAGAGGCAATTAAGGAGGAGAATTGGAAAAGAGAAAGAATTGTGGGTCAAGTGCAAAACTTAATGGAAGATAGTCGGGGTTTAAAGACTAGATTTGGAAGAATTTGGATTCCGAATACATCGGATTGTAAGAAAGTTTTACTAGACGGAGCTCATAAGTCAAAATATTCTATTCATCCCGGTAGTACGAAAATGTATAGAGATCTTAAAGAAGACTATTGGTGGCCGGGTATGAAAAGAGATATAGTGAAATATGTAGAAAAATGTTTGACATGTTTACAAGTTAAAGCGGAACACCAAAAGCCGTATGGAAAGATGCAACCATTAGAAATACCGGTATGGAAATGGGAGAATATTACTATGGATTTGGTGACGAAACTACCAAAGTCTAATGATACTATTTGGGTAATTGTGGATAGATTGACTAAAAGTGCTCATTTCTTACCAATTAAAGAAGCTATTTCTTCGGAGAAAATGGCGGAGTTATTTTTGAAGGAGATTGTGGTAAGACATGGAGTTCCAATTTCGATAGTTTCGGATAGAGATACACGATTTACTTCTCATTTTTTGGAGAGGTTTTCAAGAAGAATTAGGGGTGAAACTCAATATTAGCACGGCTTATCATCCTCAAACCGATGGGCAAAGTGAAAGAACAATTCAAACCTTGGTTGATTTACTCCGTGCATGTGTAATAGATTTTGGAGGTAATTGGGATGATCATTTACCGTTAGTAGAATTTTCTTACAACAATAGCTACCAAGCGAGCATAGATTGTGCACCTTATACGATGTTGTATGGACGAAAATGTAGAACACCAATATGTTGGGGCGAGATTGGACAACGAGAATTGGGAGAAAAGGAAATCATACAAATTACAACGGAGAAGATAGAGAGAAAGGCTCAAGATGGCTCAAGACCGACAAAAGAGTTATGCCGATAAAAGAAGAAGACCAATAGAATTTGAAATTGGTGATTTTGTGATGTTGAAAGTTTCCCCATGGAAAGGAGTGATCCGATTTAGAAAGAGAGGAAAACTAAGTCCGAGATATATTGGGCCATTTAAAATCTTAGAAAGAATCGGAAAGGTCGCTTATCGATTAGAATTACCCGAAGTTTTAAGTAAGATACACCCTACATTTCATGTATCAAATTTAAGAAAGTGTCTTGCGGATGAAACAACATTTGTCCCACTAGATGATATAGAAATCGATGAGAAGTTGAATTATGTAGAAGAACCGGTGGCCATTCTTGATAGGAAAATAAAACAACTTAGAAATAAACAAATTAGTATGGTTAAGGTTCAATGGAAGCATAGAAAGGGGTCGGAATTTACATGGGAGCCGGAGAATGAAATGAAGAAATTTTATCCCAAGTTATTCGAAGAATAGATTTCGGGGACGAAATCTTTAGAAGGAGGGAAGATTTGTAACATCCCGGTTTTTCGGAAATTAAAATATTTCGTAAGTATTTATTTAGTTATAATAAATGTGGTTTATAATTATGTTATTTGAGAAGTTTATAAGTAAAGGACTAAAATTGTTAGAAAGATAGTTGATTTTAGTTAGAAAGGACTTAATTAGTTAATAATTCTAGTAATTGTTGTAAATTAAAAAGACTTGAGAAATTGAGGGACTAAAGGTGTAAAATTCGAAATGTGATGAGTAAGCCTTTGAGGTGTCAAATGCAGAATTTTCCAAATAAAATTTTAGGGGTTTTTGAGTCTATGTGTGTGTGTTCTTGAGAGTAAGAAAAGGATAATTAGAAATTTCTCAAATCAATTGTGTTGGATTAGTGAAGATTACAAGAGAATCAAGAATAGAAGATAGGGTAACTTAGCTAATTTGGTGTTGGAATAAAGAAGGTAAATTTATGTTTATCTTTGTTATTATTTGATGAATTTGAGTTATGTTAATATGTTATAATATTAATTGGATGTTTAATTGAAGAATAGAAATGCTTAATTGGTTAAATTAGGTTTTTATAATTTGGGGATAATCTTGAGAATTGTTAAATTGAGCAATTGTATATGTTAATTTAATGTTAGAATTGTATGTTTTAGTCCTATGAAAGAGATAGAATATGGTATAATGATTTTTCTAGTTGGTGTTGCCAAATGGGTCAAATGACCCAAGGAGTGGCAATTGGGTAGAAATTTGATTAAAGAGAAAGAAATGGTCATTTGTATGTATTGTTGATGTGTATGTATAAAATGAATAGAAAATTTGATATACTTTCAGGTATGTGTAAAAGTTAACGGGTCAAAAACCTTAGAAGTGACATGATGGGTAGAAAATGATTTAACCAAGTAATGTTAAGTGATTAGAAGAAAATGTATGATAAAGTTGTTGGTTATGTGATTATGAGTATTGAAGTTTTAGTATTTTGACCTTGTAATCAGATTGAAAGATAAGGGCAAAGGGAAGGCAACATAAAGATAGTGAACGTAATTCGACATCAAGGTGAGTATACTAGACTCATTTTCATATGGTTTCTTGTGTTTAAAGTTTGTATTAATGTATTAAAGATTGTTAGGTAAGTTGTTCCAAGTTATAGTCAGTGTTGTTAGCGGAAATAAGGAGTTAAAGTAGCATAAACTAACATGTAAGTGCACGAAACGTTTGAAAAACGAAACTCAGCCAGAAATTGCCCGAATGCGCCGCCTGTGGGTTGAATGGCGGCGCATTCCGAGGTCCGAGGCTGATTTTGAGTTTTGTCATGTTGAATGCGCCGCCTGTGTGTCCGAATGCGCCGCATTCGATCCCTAGACCAGTTTTTAGTACATTTTAAGGTAGTTTTGGTAGAGAAATGATATATAAACTTATCATTATGATAGAGAAGAATAGAGAAGACATTTATGTGTCATGGAGAAGTAGAATCGACTTTCATTAGTCGGGAATGAGTAAAGTTAGCAAAAAGGTTATACCGTGAGGGTATGTAGCAAGACTTTGAATAGTCTTGGAGATGTATCATTATATTATTAAGTATGCTCACTAGCTTAATGCTAATGTACATTGTTGATTGTTATGTTTGTAGGTAAAAAGGATCTCGAATTTGCAAGGCAAGCATAGGAAGGATAGATGGGGACCTAAAATGAAGTTAAATCTTTTGTAACGAGCTTCCGCTCTAAACATCTTAAATGTTATGTTAGTAGAAGTAACACGATAACTTTTCTTTTGGTGAAGTTATGCAAATATTGTTGAATGTTTTCTTTTAAAAAAAAAAAAAAAAAAAAAAAAATTTAGTGTGTTTTAGATCCAAGTGTTACAAAAGGTAACATTGTTTCGATTATGGATTCATGGCAAATATGACTCGTTTTATGACAGATTAACGACAATTGGATTTTATGAGCTTCAATTCATTGGTGGTCTAAAAAAGCACTCGTTGAAGCCTTCTTTTAACAACTAATCTTATAACTTTTCTCAAAAATCTTAACAACTTAACGTGTAAAAGACATTAGCTTTAATATGTTTACGTAATCTAAAACTAATATATTTGATCATCTAAATAAAATGCTTATGTGTCTACTTGATTTCAGCTTAGACGATTATTAAGACTTGGGAAAGGATAGATGAGAAATCATCTAGAGAGTCAAGAGACGGGTAAATGGGTATATTATGCTAATAGTCATAACTAAATTGACAATGGGTAAAACGCGTCGAAAGTCAACCAAAATATATTCAAAAATGCTTAAAACTCGTTAACTGTTGTATTATAAAAAGTTTATTATTGCAAAATAAACATGTTAATCGGATTTCACACAGTAACTGTGTATAAATTTAATAATTGACGAAGAACTAAAAAAGTTCCTCGTTTTGCCATGTGATTGACTCGCCTATTTTTGGCATCTACCCGTCTGGGTCATTAACAATAACATTATGCACATGTAACTTGGTATCATTGTGTCTTTATTATAATTACAAGAGAAGAGGTAAGATCATGCTTCCCGTAGATGAAGAACATTTGTTCTAAACAAACATACGTTAAACCAGAAAGAACTGAAATGATATTTAGTTTCAAAAAAGTTAAACGGGTCAAATTAGGATTGATATATATATATATATAACTACAAAACAACGGGTCAAGGGTCCGACGGACTGAAAGCTGCCTAAAGTCTAAGTTTTTGAAATCATAATTAAGGGGTTACTTTCAGGAAAAAAAAATGCAACCAAAAAGTATTTCGGGGTCAACCCAACCCGTTTTGACCCATACCATAAATGACTTGTTAGCCAACCGCCCATCTTGCCGACTCCATAAAATATGTTTCAACTATGATTGAGTACTTGGTACTTACTTATGCGTGCTCTCAACATTCTTCAGCAAATTCAAGATAACCTTTGTAGCTTTAGCCAGCCAAAACCGCTTGCCTATTTGAATGAAGACTTGTTTCTTATGCGGTACTTACAATTCCACTACAGAAACGTGTGAATGGGGCATGAGACAATATACATATCGATCATTGTCGCTAGTTGCTACTGCCTACTAGTTTTGGATTTCCATGGATTCGGGTCGGATGGGGCATGGGACAATATGTAATTCTCTACCTTCACATATATATGTAAATAAATAATAATAATAGTTTTAACGGAGTTAAATTCAATCCTTGATAATAAATTTTTTCTTTAAGGTAGAAACATAACGTAAATTTCGGTAGTGGACGAAAATCTATCACTTTAATCTCTACAATGAATAAAAAATGCATACTAACTAAAATGAATCCATACCACTAATATCTGATATGAAAGATGTAGGAATGCTTAATAAGAATGTTTGCGAAGAATACCTTGCTAGTACTATGGTAATATCTTTTAGTTGCCGTCGTGAAACAATTACTATCGAGACACATAAGCTTGATGTAGCTTTTTATTCATTTTCCTGGTATGCATATGGTTATACTACTTTCCTTGATGTTTTCCCAATAAAATTGTGTTAAGTTTTTGGCATATGATTTGTAAAGCAACAATATACCGATTTCTTCGTGTTATTTATTATATTATCTTCATGCAGGGGCGAGTGTAGGTAGAAGTCATGTAGGTCCGAGGACCTACCTTAATTTTCAAAATCGTTTAGAAACGGTATAGACTTTTCGTAAAACATACCTCAAAAGTTTACACGGATCTGACGCTAACACAAATGTTTTACAAAATTTTAACAAAAGAAGGTGCTGGTGGAGTGGTTATACCCTTTTCTGATACTGAATCTTTAGTTTTTTTTGACCAAAGGTTCAAATCTCACCCAACACATATTTTTTTTATATTTGTTTTAACTTGAAATTTTATCAAGTTTATTAGTTATGTTATATGAACAATACATTTTATTTTAAAGTTAACAATAACAATATCATGTTAAGTAATCACGATTTTACTTATTTTATTTTTACTTATGGTTAAAATTTTTGTAACGTATATCACTTACATAAACTTATCATTGGATCAATGAAACAATGTGACTTAACTACTTAACTTTGGTATTGTTTGTTTATCCGTACTACTTTTCTTTTTATGTATATTCGTAGTAATTTTCGACCCAACCCGTTTAACATCTCCAAACGGCTCGATCCGTCAATCTTTGTCGTCTAATTTGTCTTAGGACCTACCTTCATTACCATCCTAGACTCGCCACTGTCTTCATGTGTATCTGTTGACCATTAAACATACGAAGAGAGTAGGCATGAGTCTCAATGTTGTATGTTTTATGTAGTATGTTTTATGGCGTTTTAAAAGTGAAGTTGAATTGCAATAAAACCAAACCCGTATTATTGGTTCGTTTACTCCATAAAATTAAAATTGGTTCAACTAAATATATTTGGACAACGCACGACTATAACACTAGTTCATATTAGAAACAATCTTAACGCTCTTATCTTTTAAACTATTACCAATTATAAATGCATAGAGTTTTTTGTTGCTCCAAGTAATTCTTGTTTAATTGAGAAACTTTGACCCATAATGAAATTGTTAACTTAAAGTTGATAATAATTCAACATCTTTACTTTATGAATATATGTTTAAATCAAAATTACATTATACTTAACATGATTAGGGCTTGTCTTCGACTTTCACATTAATCATGTCGTGCTTGGCTTGAAGAGCTGACAATTCTTCTCTAGTCTTCCCGCCAGGACAATAACAAATTCCAAACCAGCATACTGCATAAGTATCTCCAGGACAATTATCGATATAATCACAATCAATGTCATGTTTACAAGCATGAGAGAATCGAGGAAAGTTCATTATACCTGCCATAAAAAAGAACTTAATCGTTAATTAACAAAAAAATAAGATAATGTACGTGTATATCTCAATATGTATGTGTTACATAAGCAAAGAGATACTAACTTGAAGCTAAAATCATAAGCATAATGAAGAAAGCCATTTGTGAGGAAATTCTTGTCATCTTTGATAGCAAATATGTGTATATATATTTGATTTAACTTACAAATTGAAGATTACAAAGTATAATATTGTTTATATATAAAAACCTTTGGGTGTTTCGAGTAATGAATATTTTTTATTCATAAATGTTTTCAGTTTTAACAAACATTTTTAAAAACGTTTCTTCCATTTAATATTGTGTCATAAATATATAAAAGAAAAAACCAATAGATGTTATGACCTCAAGAAAATAATTATTAACGAAGTGATTATACAAGAAGATTTTATTTATTCGTTGCGAAATTTGTATATTACAACGGGATAAGTACGTGGATAACAACATATTCAATTCACTTGTTGCTAATAATTTTGTTTCAGCTATGGGCAAATCGGTGCAACGAGTACAAAAACACTAAATTTTAATGTTACCATACCAACATGATAATTGTTTCGTGTTATTAAACGAATATTTTTGCAATTAACTACTGCAAGAGGTTTCTAATAATTAGGACATCTACGTTGTTTTAGTTTTTGATGTTTTGTTTCAATTCAAAGCATGACCATGCTTAGCAATCGTTGTTATAAATCACACGTTTTATGTTTGTAATCGTTTATACTTACTCAATGTCGATTTTTATCATTTTTGAATAACAACTTCAACATATTAAAGTAAGAGAGAGTATTTATGCAATTAACCGCATTTAAATTACATGTGTCGGGGGAAAAAAAATGAATGTTGATGACCTTTTTTTTTTCTTCGTTCTTTGACATAAATTTTGATAATACTAAAATCAAATGTGATAATAATAAATAACATGTGATTGTAGTATAAATCATATATGATTTTACTATGTATGTAAAATTTTGAATACTCATAAGGCAATTATAAATTTAAATGTGATTAAAACACAACAAGTATATTATATATAGACTCGAAAAAAAGTTCGAATTTTGACGAGTTTTTATTATTAAATTTTTGGACAAATGTTGATATTGTTAAGGTTAAATCATATATGATTTGAAGACTAAATATGAATTTCAAAACTTAGATATGTTATATGAAATATAAGAATCGAAAATAAAACCCAAAAATTATTATGTCAAACTACCAAAATCACATGTGATTTCATTCTGAGTTTAAAATATAAATTTTAAAAACCGAAAAAAAATTATTATGTCAAACTACCATGCCACCTTTTTTGTACACAAACTCGGACGTCGAAGACATTTTTACGATTGGAAAGTGTATGTGATATGAGATTATAAATATAAAGATAGAATGAGACTGAGAAATTGTGTGATTTTTTGGTTAAAATTTGGATGTATTTATAGGTGAAATTTGGGGGGGAAAAAATTAAATATTTTAAAACCTAACGGTTATATGACCGTTGGTGTGAGAGTTTAAAGTTTTTTTTTTTATTAAATCGAACGTTTGGAAAAAAAAAAAAAAAAAAAACCCAATCTTCACAATGGTGGCTCACAATGAGACGCAGAACAAAGGATGACGGAGTAATAACGACGACAACGCTTGTTGTGGGTGTCACAACGAGCCCACAACAAGCTCAGTCCAGACGCTCTAACATTGATGTGTTAAGAAAGATAAAAGACTGAAAAATTATGTAATTGTGATTTTAGTTCCCATAGAATATCAAAACCTTGTGTGGATGGGTATGAAACTCTTTCCACGTCACAATTAAATACATAGCACCCCGGCGCATGTTAGCATTCAAAGACTGAAAACAATCAAACATGATTAAATTTAGATATATGTGTCTTCTCCAATCAATTTTAAATTAATTAATATCGGATCATGTACCAAATGGATAAGCAATACCAATGTAACAAAAGTCATCATCATCTTTGACTGTCATCCCAACCGTCCACGTGTCACCAATCAACTCATCCCAAATTCATCAACGCCTCACATTCATAACCTTATTCAACAACCTGATGTACCATAACATTCCCCATTTTCTGCGCCAATAATACAAATCAAACTATTTGTCTCTTTTTAAAGCCTCGTCATCACACTATCGTTTTCCAGTGAGAGAAAGATACAAACTATTCTAGAGAGAGAAAGCTGATCATCTATATAATTCTAGAGAGAGAAACAGTGAGTTTTAGAGAGAGAAAGTGTGAATTTTCTGTTATAGAGAGAGAAAGTGTGAGAGTTTTCTAGAGAGAGAAATAATGGTGATTGAAGAAGGAAGTCCTCGGAGTCCAGAAGCGAAGCTAGGAATGGAATTGGAGGAGCTTTGGGACATACAGGAAGCTCAACTAACACCTACTGAGAAGCTAAACGCTTGTTTTGAGAGTATTCCTGTTTCAGAATTTCCTCATGCTCCGCCTTCTCAAGGTATATATATATATATATATATATATATATATATATATATATATATATATATATATATATATGATCATCGATTGCACTGATTTTTCATTGATTCTGTGTGATCGGTTTCATATTGCCGATTTCTAGTTAAATATATTGTAGATGTTAGTTAATTACATAATTCTGTCAGTTAATTGTAGCTGCTCGTTTCGGATTTTTGAAAATCAACTTACTACGGATCATGTGATAGTAGTTAGTTTATATTAGTTTTAATAGTTGATTAAGTGATCGAATTTGCCTTATGTGCTTCTGATTGTTCCGGAAATTCATGTCTAGATGTTGACTACGGATATCAGATATTTAACTGATGTATATTCCTGTTGTTACACTTCCGATTAACTCGGCATCCTAATTACAGAGTTTAGTTAGGTAGTATAGTTTTGTCCTTGAGGTGAGTGTGGGACCATGGTAGTTAACCTTGACTGATTATATTAGTTGATCTAGTCAAGTTTGATATTAAGATAGTACTAAATTGAGAGATGATGTTGACACCTACAGTATGAATTTGGAATTATTGAAATATATCACTAAAGTTAAACATTAATCTAGTTGCCATACATCTATTATTTGGAATTCTGATTCCGAGCATTGTATATGCGTCATCTATGTTCTAGTATTATTTACCTCGTTTATTGATTGGATCAAACGTATGCAAACTTTTGTTCAGTAATCGAGATAAAATCTGATGCGAGTCTGGGTGAAGCTGTTCGATTACTGTCCCAAAATAAAATTCTTAGTGCACCTGTTGTGGATGTCGACGCACCAGAGGATGCGAGTTGGATTGACAGATATCTTGGGATGGTGGAGTTTGCAGGGATTGTTGTGTGGATTCTACATCAGGTTCGCATACTTGGTTTCTTCAGTTACATCTATCTATGAAATGCTGCTTATTAGTTACCAAATCTTGCGTTACATGTGCAGTCAGAAAAGAATGACGGGTTAGATGAATGTGACCTATTTTCAAGTGCATTAGAGGATACTATGGGACCTGCTCTTGCTGCAGCTGCTAGTGGGATGTCGTCTCCACGATATAGAAGCTCACAACCTGGATCTCCCAAGACTGCTGGAAACTTTTTTGAGTTGTTAACTTCCTCTGATTTCTATAAAAATACGAAGGTTTACTTCTAATATTTTATATTTGTGTACTTGTTATATTGTCATTCTTTCCCATATGTTTTTTTTTATCAGATACTTTACATAACCACAGGTTAAAGACATATCGGGATCATTTCGATGGGCTCCATTTCTCGCCTTGCAGACATCAAACTCTTTTTTGACCATGCTTTTGCTACTCTCAAAGTACAGAATGAAGAGTGTCCCTGTAGTTGATGCAGGTGACCAGAAGATAGACAACATCATTACTCAATCTGCCGTAATCCACATGTTGGAGGAATGTGCCGATCTTCAATGGTTCAGAAGCTGGGGTTCTAAGAAATTGTGCGAGCTTGGTCTGCCCTTGATGAATGCAAACAAAGTTATTAAGGTACACAGATCTACTCTCTATATGTAATTCGCCATCATGGTCAAACGGGTCGACCCGAATTTGACTTTTTAGTTATTATTTACAGGTAGATGAGGATGAACCAGTGCTGCAAGCATTTAGACTTATGAGGCAGAAGGGAGTGGGTGGAGTACCGGTGGTTAGTGATGGAAACAAGCCAATTGCTAATATAAGCATCCGAGATATTCAGTTCCTCCTTATTGCACCCGAAATTTACAAAGATTACAGGTTCGTTTCATATAAATCTTTACCATTTTCCGCTGCATAAATTCCACACTTATGTCCCACTATATAAAACGATAGATAATCGTTTTTTATAAGCTAAGTTGGAGGTTTTATGCATTTGAATTGATTTTGGATGCCTTTCAATGCCTTTGACCCTCTCACCCCGTTTGGCATGTTCTCTTTTTTTCTTTTCTTAAATCTTATAGTTTGCCTATTTGACCCATTCGATATAAAACACAACCCAACCCACTTGTGTATAAATGGGTTGAAATTGTCACCTCCAATATCTGACACGAAATCTAATATTCCATCTTCTGATTTCGACTGCAGATCCATCACAGCCAAGAACTTTGTCACATCGGTTAAAAAGTATCTAGAAGAGAATCAAAAGGCATCACCTCTGGTAAGTGGAATGATTACATGTAGAAAATACGATACACTTAAAGATGTGATAACAAAGCTTGATTGCGAAGAAATACATCGTATATATGTCGTGGATGAAGAAGGGAATCTTGAAGGAGTGATAACGCTTAGAGACATAATCTCGAGGATTGTACATGAACCTCGTGGATACTTTGGGGACTTCTTTGATGGTGTGTTGCCGTTACCTGCCAACAGTCGTGTTTAACCCAAGTAATTACCACTTACTTAACTTGAAATGTCGTGAAATTTTCCGTTTGAGGTTGCTTTTCTAACAAGAGACTGTTTTGAGTTTATTTTGTAATAAATCAGTCTAAATGCCGAATAAATTTTGTTGGACTTAATATGTAAATCTTTGTTTTAAGCTGTGAAAATGGAATCCTGGATGACATATTCAAGGCTATCAGTAAATCTTTTTGAGCAAGTTGGTTGAGTTTTCGTTTTTATGTTTTAATTTCGTAAATAGCTAGTACAAGTTTTCTATGGCAAAATTTTACATACCCCTAACGACCAGAGGTGATGTAATCCCTTATATTGTCCACCATTGACTAATTGCCTGACTCGTTAATTGATCAAAATAATAACCATGACTGGTATAAGTCCATTTCTGAAGTAAAAAAACGCAAACCAACAAGGATACAGATTTCACAAATGATAAAACATCCCACAAAATATTTCACCTACTATTGCAAACACTTCATCTTCCACAGGCATATTTGCCGTTAGGGAAAAGATGGCTGTAGACTTTACCTGATTAAGGTTTCACTAGAAACTAACAAACAAACAAACAAACAAACAAAAAACACTAAATTGACCATATTAGATTAATTACGTTATCCTACACAACATGGTACTACTTTAGTTGCCCGTAAATCCTGAAGTTTTTAAGGTACATGTGAAACAGACACTTTGTACGCTTTTACAACCACGTCAAAGCGTCTGAAACCATGGAAAAGGTAGTCAGACATATATACGTTTGTAATAGAAGCACATAAAAGGTCATGGCTCACCGAATAACAGCTTTGTGGATCCAAATCTTATGAGAAAGAAGCAACTTTGACAGCTAGGAGGACAATGCATTTTACTTGTTTTTTCTGTATGGATTCTTGTTATAAAACAGAACTAGATTGCATTGTTTTCTCATGTACTACTGAATGCGGAACAAGATATATAGTAATAATCTAAGCAATGATATTTGATGTAGACAAATTGTTGAACGGTGTAAATAATGTGCCATCTTTGTGTGTGAAATTGGTGGCAGTTTGGAAACATTTACTTAAGAAAAAGTGTTTTATTCAAACATTTTGAGTATTAATGTAATAATACAGTTCTCAGAATCATACTTAACACGTTAATTATCGTACATAACTCAATCAATACCTAAAATCAACCGAACCTTGTTTTTTTTTAGATAAAATCATGTTTGTTCGAATCAGAAGAGTGTAAATATAAGAAAGTGATATGCATAAAAGATAACATGTCCAACCGCTATAATATTGATCAGGTTAACATATTAACATGGATGGACGTTATGTAGACTCAGATACATAAAAGATGCATTACTTGCACTATAACCATTCTAATAATGTTCAGCACATATGTTGTGGTAGCCTATACACATGCGGCCCTCTACGTTAAAACGCCAAGCCAAAAGCAGCTTATGTATTCTTGCAGGTTCATATTTAACCAGCTTACAAACAAGTTAAAGCACAAGACGGTATAGATCATTAGATTGAAAGACCGATCCATATAAAGCCTGCCATCTAGGCAAACTAGTGGTCATTCATCAGTTCCGGAACCATTGTTATTCATAAACAAAATGTCACATTCCAAAGACAACACTCTTTTCTTTACAAGTCTTACCCCATGGCCAGACAGAGGACTAAAGCATGCGCTTTCTAAACGCACATGTTGTCAACAAGAGCACGAGAACATATTTCAAGAAGAACACTAGCAAATTCTTCCTATTCAAAATGTGTTTCACCATCCTATGATTATTGCTTAATTAGAAACAAATTCTAGTCTTTTCATGATCGGCAGAAAAGAACAGAAACTAACAATTCAGCATAGTAAACAGTAGCAAGTGGGAGAGTTTAAGCAACTTAAACACAAAGGACAATATAAACAAAGTTGTAAAGAAAACATTATCAAACCCAACAACTAGTTTACAATGTGTAACAACTATGGCTCAAGTGTTAACGCATTCATAACAATGAACACACAAACCACTATAAGCAACATATATAGAACGATTAAAAACACATGAACCAAATTATTACAGTATATAGATGTGGGTAGATCACAACCTTCAACCAAAACCCTGTGATGTAAAACAGCAAGTACTCATGTTGGGTTTTAGGATGTGTGCAGAATTATAAGCATTGACCATGTAAGCAGAAAACATACCTCCGAGAGTCACGAGTACTATGTACTTTTTCTTTTCATATGGTTCATAAAAACAAGTTTCCCTTCAAATAAATCCGACAGATAGTTCTCTAAGTCATCCGGGTAATACTTTATGTACTTTCCGCTATGTCTTCCACTCTCTAGTTGACTCCCAAACCTCCCCAAAAAAGCACGGTATGCTGGAAGAACTTTCTCTGATATAGATATTCTAAGTTCTTCACGGAGTTGCTCGTCAGTAACCTTCCAAAGTGTTTGTATCCTGTAAATGTCTTCAAAACAAGTGTTGAAGTTTTTAAATCGTTCTTTAAGAATAACCTTTGAGGCACTAGCTGAACTTCCACCAATCCCTTCATCCTTCAAAAACAGTAATGGTTTTCCCCATGCTGATCTGAGATAACCAGTGTGCCATTGACGAATCTTACCTCGATGTTTACGAATCCACTGGTCACCCATAAGGGTTCGAAGGTCTGATTCTTTCACTTTCTGAACCATGTAAAGGATGTTATTCATCAAGAATATGTACCGCATTGCACCATCCTCATACAGTTTTGACTTCTCGTCAACATTTGATTCCAACGTAGCAATCAGTACCTGCACACGGGTTGCTATAGGAGATATACCAGGATCACCATTCTCCACCTCTGAAGAACCGTGATCAAAAATCTCATTGTTTGGCAACAGTGTGTTTAATGTTTCACTATAATCCACAAGTAATTTCAAATAATTCATAACATAACGAGTTATTGGATGAACATCACCACCTTGTATAGCTCTCGAATTTTCACCTTTCACAGCATTCTCAAATTCAACAAACGTCCCAACAGCCGCCATCCCCAACCCACTCAAAACACCCTTCGCCTCACTACATACCAATTCACCAGATTCATACGTAAACAAATCTTCTAAACGCTGTGAAACATCAACAACTACCTCATACATATCAAGAATCCGAAACAGTTTCTCCGAAGATCTCTGGCTAATAGCAACCGCCTCACCGAAATTCAACAACTGCATAACACAACCTTTCGTCGTTTCAACAAAACAAATCTCTTGAATCAATTCCGAATCATTAAACACCAACTCACATAACCGTTTTTCACCAAGCAACAAAACTCGAACTACAACTTTCACAGCTACAATCCATTTCTTCAACTTTTCGTCCAAACTTTTCCATTCAATTTTCTGCACTTCCTCAATACTAAGCCTCTCAACACCTAAAATCGACAAACACTCATCCAATACATCACGTCGAACATTACAATAAACCTGACAACACTCTTTCTCATAACCTGACCTAATCATCCTATCCGCAATTTCTTTAAGTTCACTAATCGCTTCAGGACGAATCAAATCAACAAAAACATCACCGCCTAAACTCGCACCTCGTTCATGATGATAACTACTTCCTTCCTCCTCGTCATCATCACCAAAACTCACTTCCTCCTCCTCAATCTCACCATCATTCAACACAAACGACCTCGAAAAAACCGAAACCGACCGTACCGAACCGTACAAGCGATCCGCATCCAACGGAACAGTATTCCGAATCAAAACACACCGAAACTCATCCTCCAATCTCGCCATCGCAATCTGAATCACATTCTCAGCTCGATCCATAACCTCCTCATCCACAACAACCTCATTCTCAACATTTAAACTCTCCGTTAACCGTATAATCAAATCAACCGCCTCCAAATACTCCGTCTCAATCACCGACGAATCACCGCCACCGTCAGATT
Organism: Senecio squalidus; assembly: GCA_910822075.1. Lineage (NCBI taxonomy): Eukaryota > Viridiplantae > Streptophyta > Magnoliopsida > Asterales > Asteraceae > Senecio > Senecio squalidus. The sequence continues at coordinate 59,764,469 of CAJVGC010000065.1, forward strand.
CACGCCGGAGAATAATCTCCTCAGCCGATTCAAACTCCTCATTACCATTACCATTACCGTTACCGTTACCGTTACCGTTATTCATCAAATCTGTAATATTAGATAAGCGGTTATCAAACTGTGAAAGGATTAACATCATATCGTTTGTTGATTGTGTATTCATGTTTAAACTTTTTACGATTTGTTGAGCTGTTGCTAATACTCTGTCTTGACCTTCGATTGTGGCGGCCATGGCTGCCTTGCCGGAAACCTAACTTTTTTCTCCGGTGTACACGGCGGAGATGTGTGTGTAATTAGTGCGTTTTTTTATTGAGTGAATTTTTTATGATTTTATTTTAAGCAAATGACGAAATTGTTCTGTATTACAGAAGTGTGTTATTTACGTTTTCTTTTCCGGGATTTTCTTTCCTTTTTGGCCGGCCTTGTCACTCATTTTGGTAATAAATTTGTTAATGAATTATATATATTGACACGCTTAGATTTAAATTATTATTTATATTTATTTATTTATATATTTTGTAGTTTCAAATTGAAGAAATGCGTTTAAACTCTAATATCTATTTTTCTTTTTAATTGTAATCCAAAATATTATCCCTTGATATCAGATTGACATACCTTTTTTAATGATAGTGTCTAGTTTCGTATATTACAACTCCACTCAGTTATTACATATATTTTAATAATATTTTTGTTCTATACTTTTAACTTTAATTATTTGTATTTTAATATCTAAAATTTGATTAATAGAATTTGATTATTACATAACATTTTGTTATTATATTTCCTCTCTGTTCAGCTTTTAACAGTTATTCTCATGGCGAAACGCGGACAAATAATCTTTAATATATAATAAAAGAGAGCCCTTAAATGCCACATGGCGAAATAAGGTCCGTTGGATAGGTTAACTTCTTTGATGTCAGCCGTTAGATCAAATTGATGATGTAATCAAATATTATTTTCATTTTACACCCTCTTAAAATAGATAAATACATTCTCTCTTTCATTCAATCTCTACTAAAATAAAAAAACATACTTATAATTTATTTATAGAATCATTCAATTTGGAATATAATTTACCTTATTATTATTATAAAATCTCCTAATACAAAATATCAAAACATGTATATAAAGATAAAAGTGTATATGTTATTATAACTATAAACAATATGTATATAAACGTAAAAATATATATCTATTATACGTACAACATTATTTTCTCATAATAAATTAAAATCTACATAAACATAAGATTTATGATTTAATTTTTATTTTTTTTCGCCCTATCGCGGGACAATAATCTAGTGCCTTATTAAAATAAAAACTTTAAATAAATCGTACCTATGAAAAAGAATGAATTGATTAGATCACGGGTCATACAGTAGCTTTGCCTAAAATAAATTGTATAGAATATCTCAACGTTATCTTAATTTTTAGTAAATGCGTAATCTAATTTGTATAGTGTTGGAGTATATATGAATATACTCCAAAAAGACAACTCCTCGCCCTAAATGCTTCGGTAAGACTGGCTCCGGCAAGTTCAACGAAGTGTCAGGCCGAAGCCACGGGCAGTAGGCCAAGCTGATGTCATCAAACCGCCAATCGCATCACGTGCTCTTCTGGCATAAAGCATCTGACAGAACGGCCAAAAGGACTGTACCAACTACCACGTGGTACAGCAGGAAGAGTACTGGGGGTTTGTCGACCACCTGCTGGGTATTAGGATGATGCCGAAGGCACCACCTATGGACCAGATTTACCAAGAAGAGGAATATAGAGCGCCGAAAGAAGCATCGGTCTATTATCCGGGAGGTAATAGACCGATGCACCAGCTAATATAAAAAGAGCCAGACCCATTATAGGGAAAGGGACTGGATCTTAAACACTCTAAATGAAGAACATTCTCCTTCAATGCTCTTGATTATTCTTTCACTCTCTTAAATACCCTAATCATTTATAATATATAAACCCTAAATTCTAGCGATAAATTCTTACTCTCACGCCCGAGCCTTATCGGGGACACCTTCCCGATAAGTCTTAGACGTTTATTTCGTGTGCAGATCTCAGAATAGAAGATATTTCTTGAAGATTGTTCGTGGTATAAGTCCCCGTGGATTTTTACCTCAACATTTGGCGCCATCCGTGGGACCTTTATTCAACGATAGTTGGAGCGAAAACACAGACACATGGATACCCCACTGTCGAGGATATCCACCCTTGTGCCTACCGTTCAGCCATCAACCAACGTTATAGAGCCACCCATATCTCAACCACACTGTTCCACACCATATCAATCGATACCACACCTTTCAATGCCACCTTTATCGCCACCCGTACTAAACACCACAAGATACGAGGCAGCGCCCCAGAGCAACGGTTACAGAGGAAATTAGAAAAGTCTAGTATAACGGTGCTAGGGCTCCGTCATACTAGACTGGGGGGGGGGGGGGGGCATGTTGGAGTATATATGAATATACTCCAAAAAGACAACTCCTCGCCCTAAATGCTTCGGTAAGACTGGCTCCGGCAAGTTCAACGAAGTGTCAGGCCGAAGCCACGGGCAGTAGGCCAAGCTGATGTCATCAAACCGCCAATCGCATCACGTGCTCTTCTGGCATAAAGCATCTGACAGAACGGCCAAAAGGACTGTACCACGTGGTACAACAGGAAGAGTACTGGGGGTTTGTCGACCACCTGCTGGGTATTAGGATGATGCCGAAGGCACCACCTATGGACCAGATTTACCAAGAAGAGGAATATAGAGCGCCGAAAGAAGCATCAGTCTATTATCCGGGAGGTAATAGACCGATGCACCAGGTAATATAAAAAGAGCCAGACCCATTCTAGGGAAAGGGACTGGATCTTAAACACTCTAAATGAAGAACATTCTCCTTCAGTGCTCTTGATTATTCTTTCACTCTCTTAAATACCCTAATCATTTATAACATATAAACCCTAAATTCTAGCGATGAATTCTTACTCTCACGCCCGAGCCTTATCGGGGACACCTCCCCGATAAGTCTTAGACGTTTATTTCGTGTGCAGATCTCAGAATAGAAGATATTTCTTGAAGATTGTTCGTGGTATAAGTCCCTGTGGATTTTTACCTCAACATATAGAATATCTCAACGTTTATTATTCGAAGAAGTATAATATTTAATTTTCACCGATGTCATTTCTACGGACTTGACATGAGTGATTACAAAAAAAGAAAAATGGTTTGATGAGTTCCTGAAAGATAAATGGTATTATACTAAAATCTACATCACTCATAATGGTTATTCTAAGTCATAGTCAGCTTGGTTGAAGGTAATAGTAAGTAATGAATGGAAATAAAAATGATAGATGGAGGTTGGTTTGTTATAAAGGAATCAATCATTGTCCATTATAATATCCATTACCCTTTAAATTGAGGTTAATGAAAACTAGTTAATGAAATCATCTCATTATATTCCATTATATTCCCATTATCTTTTCCATTGCCATTCCCTTTCTTGAACCAAGTATGCCCTTAGTTTTTGCCAACAAACGTCACATCAACACACATAAAAACGATTAAGAACTCACTAAATCCATATCAACAGTGATCCGTCACTTTGATTTTAAGGACCAATACAATATTTACTTTAAATATTTAAGACGCAATATTTACTTTAAATATTAAAAAATAATATTTTAATAATATAAAACAAAATAATAAAAAACATCGCTTGTACATAGACCAAAAGATGAAAAAAGACACAAATTTAGGCGCACCTTCTACCTTTGCTCCAACGTCATTTTAGTTTGTCGATTTTTTGACGAAAACAAAACCGACTCCAAACTGACCTTTGTGGTGTCAATGGTGTGAGTTAAGTGACTAGTGCCAATGGTTAGGGAACCGACATAATCAATTTTTACCACTTCAACACTACATTAACAAACACAAAACTAACTAAACTTTGCCAACAGTTACTCGTTATTTTATTTTTGTTTGGACCCACACAATATTTACTTTAAAAATAATACATACGGACATAAATTGTTTTTTTAGTAATTCGAACCCATACAATTTCACACTTACTCACCAGAAAATCGACTAAAGATGAACTCTTATTCAAACATATTGTTTGATACCAATAATATCAATAATCAACACATAACAAACCAATGTCACTTTCTACCATTGACACTAGTCTTACGTCATTAACAATTACTTACAAATATCTAAAATTAAATGTATCAAAACAAACCAAGAAATGTATTAAATTTAATTAAAATTAAATTTCATTACATTAAATTAATTAATACTTTTTATATTTCAATTCAATTTATGACCAAAGAGGACCCTTTTGTAACAGAAGGGGAAAAGTACACTAACAATTTCTGCACGATCTCTCTCTCACACACACTCAATCAATCGATCGATCGAAGCAAAATACACTCCAATAATTTAAATCATCTCTGAAAATGGATCTGGAATTGAAATCAATGTTAACTGATCTCCAAAATCTCAAAACTTCATTATCAGATCCATCTCATCAGGCTTCGATCGATCAAGTAACGTTTTTAACTCATTGATTCCATAAATTGCATGTATTTTGTCTAATTATGATGTTATTCGGATCAAATTGAACAATCCTGTGGTGTTTTTGAGTTATTAATGGTGCTAATTATGAGTTTGATTATATCAGTGATTACAAAACCCTAGGATTCTAGCATTTTTCTATAAATATATTTCTGAGCTAGGAATGTTGCTAATTTAACTAATTATATGACATGCATATTGAAATTATATGTAATAATTACACTACTTTTTGATTCCTTGAATTGCATGTAATCTATTCGGATTTAATCGAATAATTCGGTGGTTTAAGCGGTTAATATCGATGCTTACAAAACACTAAGAATTCTAGTATTTTTTTTTTAGTTAACTAATGAATGATATTTTTTTAGCTTAATATGTTGTCAATTTAATTAATTCTGTGACATACATATTGAAATTATATGTGATTTCGACTCTCTTTTGTTCAAGTTATGTGATGTGATAATTTACATTAGATCCATCACTATGTGAGCTCATTGATTCCTAGAGTTGCGTGTAATCTGTTTATTTATAATGTTATGCGGATGAAATTGATCAATTCGGTGGTGTTTTTGAGTTACAAAAACTGCAAATGAAGTGTTTCGGACGATGCTTACAAAACCCTAATTTTTGTAGGATTCTGTTTTTTTTTTATCATTAATAACTGATGAATGATATTTTTGAGCTAAATATATTACATAGTGAGATTATATGTAATTTCGGGTTTTTTTGTTCAAGTTATGTAATGATTACACTAAATTATAGTAGAACCATCACTATATTTCTCTCCGCGTTGTTGAAGGAAACCGGGCTTTTGAACTTATAGTTAGAAGTTAGGAGTTGAGTTAGCACAATAAGTTTATAAATTATCATAGATTTTAATTTAATTTATACCGGTTAATATTGGGATGAGCCATTTTTTCTTTAGCCCTGACATGAGTTAGAATTGGACTGAAATTGACTTTTGTGGACTGAAAAATGCTGTAAAATTCAGTTATGTTTCATAAGTGAATTTTACAGCATTTTTCGCATTCAACTATTGTAAGTGTTATATGAGGGACTTTTTTTGTTCCTGGTACCTACATTGGTTATTAACTGTGACTTCTGTGCTTGCAGATTCGGTTGCGTGTAGAGAATCTCACTGGTCTGGCTATGGCTGGATCAACTCACCGTTCAAAAGTCAAGGTTTTGTTTTTATCTGTACCAGATGCAATTTTTTTCTAATAAAGTGATTGTTTATTACTAGTAATGTAATGATACTTTTGTTTTGATCTCAGGATATGAGTGCAGAGGTTGTAGATAGCAACCCTTATAGTAGGCTTATGGCGCTGCAGAGGATGGGTATTGTGGAGAATTATGAAAGAATACGGGGGTTTTCAGTTGCCATAGTTGTCTGTACTGAATCCATCTTTTCAGTTTTTTGTACCTTATTATTCTTTGGACTAACATGTCACTTCTATTACAATGACAATATGCATGCTTTACCAAATGGATTAATTTTTTGAGGATTATGTTTTGTTCCATCACTTTTAACATCAAATTTGTAACTATATATACGCAAAATAGATAAAATGACCACTTAACTCGTTTGTTTTTTAACTGGACGAAAATGATGTCTTTGTTGTCTTGTTGATTCCATATACCTTCCGTTGACATATGCAATTGGAAAAAAGCATGAAACTTCATGAAGTAACATCTGTTCTTTTTACAGGGTATTGGTGGGGTAGGGAGTGTTGCTGCAGAAATGCTTACAAGATGTGGTATAGGCCGTCTTTTGTTGTATGATTATGATACAGTGGAGTTAGCCAACATGAATAGGCTATTTTTCCGTCCTGAACAGGTGGGGTTCCTGTTTAATTAATTATTTGATCTCTCTATATTATTTTACCCATATTGGTATTTTTATTTATCTAGATGTTCTGAGACAAATACAATCACCGAATTTACCATTTCTTATTAACTTGTTGAGACAATAATTGTTGTTTAGCATGTTGGCATGATAACATTGGTTTTATATTTTCTCAGGTTGGTATGACTAAGACCGATGCCGCTGTTCAAACTTTATCAGAAATAAATCCAGATGTTGTTCTTGAGGTAATATTTCTTCAGAACTAATAAGACTAATGCTGCATATTGACCTAGAGGTTATGGTAAATATGTTAAATATTGGCTTTCATTCAATTTAAATTCCGTTATGGGCTATTGGATACCTTTACTTTTATAAATGGCTCATAAGTGGTGCATATTGACATAAATATGATCTAATTATTTTACTATTGTCAGAGCTTTACCCTGAACATAACAACAGTGCAAGGATTTGAAACTTTCGTTGCAAGTCTCACAGACAAATCTTTTCGTCAAGAGAAAGAAGGCACTGGAGTGGATCTTGTTTTGAGCTGTGTAGATAATTATGAAGCAAGAATGGTCGTAAATCAGGTCAGAGTGGTGTTATTGTTAGCAGATTTGATTGAACTTTTTCTCTATCACTGGCTTCATTTTTTTTTTTTGTGATTCTATAGATAATTGATTTATGTATTCTTTTTTACCGAAGTCACTAACATAGTTTTGTTTTTTACAGGCTTGCAATGAACTTAATCAAACTTGGATGGAGTCTGGTACGTATAAGAATTTTTCTTTGTGGAAATGATGTTTCATCTCCTTGTGCTCTGTTCATTGGTTCATTTGATGCATTTATGCCTGAAATTGTTTACTTATTTAAAATGAACGGTTCCTATAATTGATTCTTTTTACTTTTTTATTAATTCAGTTTGATTTCTGCTTTTTGAGGGTTTGTTTTGTTTTGGGCAGGTGTGTCTGAGGATGCTGTTTCAGGTCATATACAGTTATTAATCCCTGGAGAAACTGCTTGTTTTGCTTGTGCACCTCCTTTGGTAAGTTTAACAAAAAAAATTAATCTTACACATTCACTTTTTTTGCTTTCTGGATATTATTGTACATTTGACCATCATGTTTGTTGATGTCAGTGTTATAAAATATTGTCTAAAATTTTAATTTATGTACCCAGTATTTGAGCTATTTTAGCCGTTTACTTTCTAAGTTCGTTTATTGGTTGGATGGGATAATTTATATTTATAAATTTAATCATTCACTTGTTTAGGTTGTTGCATCTGGGGTGGATGAGCGTACACTTAAGCGTGAAGGAGTTTGTGCTGCATCTTTGCCTACCACTATGGTCAGCTTCGCCTTCCCTTCACCAAATGCTTGGTTTCTAAAGTATTTTTTTTCAATAGATCCTCGACTTCATACTACTATTAAGGGTGGCAACGGGTTGGGTTGATCCGAAACACTTCCTTTCCAAACTTTTTAAATCTTTTGTCAAATATGATATCATCTTACTTTATTTTAATAATTAATATAGTTTTCTGAAAAAAATGATTTAGGAGGTTTTTTTGCATTAAAGTAAATTGTGGGGACTTTCGACCTGTTTCCTTCATTTGACCTGTTAGGGATAAAAACATACCCGAATCGCACCATTTATAAATAATTGGGTTGAAAGTGCCACCTCTACATATATCCTTGCCCCCTTTAAATTCATTCAAATTGGTAGCTTTATAAATTTATAAAGCTAGGCTTTTTCAGATATCTACCGTGATTTTAGATAAAATTTTTTGCTGTGCTTTCCGTGGCTAATATACTAAATTATTTGATAGGGGGTCGTTGCTGGTCTTTTAGTCCAGAACACACTGAAGTTCTTGCTGAAATTCGGGCAAGTCTCTCCATATTTGGTAAGGATTGCACAACCTCTCTCTATATGTGTGTGTATTTAATATTGAACAGACTGCATTCTGATTTGTATTTATGATTGCAAAAACAATATTATTGCAACAGTTATCTATAAAAATCTTTGAATAAAACTATTTAAAAGGTTGTATGCATTAGAAAATTGACTTTGAGTGGCTTCCTGTTTGAGAGGAGCTAGTTTTTTTATGAGTAAAAGGGTTGAAATCGCCACCATTACTCATTCATATGTGGATAACTTTTTGGACTTAATATATATCTCCTTGCATTGTGAATATCAGGGATACAATGCTCTTAAAGATTTCTTCCCAACAATGGCAATGAAGCCAAACCCTCAATGCTCAAATGGACCTTGTCTAGAGCGCCAGGTAAATTGATACGTTAAAATCCATTTATGGTTGTTGGTTTCTCTTTAGTGCTATAAAAATTTCATATTTCGCAGAAAGAATACATGATAGTTAAGCCTGCAAGAGATGCAGCTGCTAAAGCAAAGATGGAGGAAGAACTATCAACAATAGAAATTCCAATTCATGACGAGAATGAATGGAATATAAGGTAACTTGCACCATTTTCATAATATGTGAGGGGTGTTTGAATATTTCGATGTAAAGTAATCTAGTTACCTTGTTGCTTCTGACAAGCATGTTATCTTCTTTCTTTCCAGTGTCGTTGATGATTGTGAGGTTGATGCTATAAGTGCCCAAAGTTCAGGTTAGCTTATTTTACTCTCAACTAGTAAAATCCTTATAGCCATCTTTCGTATATTCGAACTTTGGAAAACATAGTTTGTAGTTGTAATAAGTTTGTTGACAAATGTTAAATGCACCTTCGGATAATTATCACTACTGAACTAAATAGAGTTTTTTGCAGATGCACTTCCGGAAGGTCTTGTTCGCGAGCTTCCAGACGCAGATGTGTACCAGCAGCCAGCAGTTTCAAAAGAAACCGTGGACACTGTAGATGATCTTGAAGATCTCAAGAGGCAACTCGAAGCCCTTAATGCGGCATAGTTTTTTCTAATTGACAAAGTGAGTGAAAAACCTGGATTTTGATCTATTCCCAGTTTTCGTCTAGGAAGACCTTTGACTTGTCGTAAATTATATATACTTTTACAGCTTTCTTTAAGCAAAACCTTGTTTACATGTTACTTTAAATTTACGACATTTCCCCCAAATTAAATTTTAGTGCGAAAGAACTTAGATTAGCTAACCAACATGTTATTTGTTTGTATTAATTTTGTCATTTCTTTAGAACACATCGAACGACAAATCACTATTTCAATCACATTTATAAAATCTTACAAAAAAGTTAAATACCTACATACCAATTATCTTTCTTCCATACAAAATATTGATGCAATTTATTTTATTTTGTGAATCTTATATCGCTATACAGGAAAAAGGTACAATACTCTATAGCTAGAGTCAGAAATGTGCAATTTCGTATGAAAATTCTAAACCTATATTTCTGTTTATGGGTAGAGCCGGAAATTTGATAACCGGACAAGTTTATCAAAGTGAGTAATCAAGCTGGTAACTATGTAAATTGTTCAACATGGATTAAGGTCATGTTGGCTTTGACCTACTGGTATTATTTGTCGACATTTAATGGTACTAATAATTATTACCAGAGTTGTGGCACAATGGGCAGCCTCTGTTATTGGCGTGTTAAGTAATTTGAGCCATGGGCATGGCGCCAAAAAAGTGTGTTATTTTAGATAAGCGAGTAATTGTGTTGATGAGTATTATTGGTGTTATGTTATGGAATGGGTTATGCTGACGTGTCAAGTGACGATAACACAAGGTATTTTTAAGTTATGATTGCGAGTGTTCTATGTAGTTAATAAGAATACAAACTATAACTTAAAAGAAAAAGATTTTCAAGATAGCAAGCATTTATAGAAATATATAGTGCCATTTTTGAAAATAATAGCATATATATATATAGTATTTGAGATCACATTCTTTTGGTAAAAAAAGTTGATAACTAACAATGCTAATCGGCCAATACGTCCCATCTTAAGATGATATATGAAATATAATATCTACGTTTCAGACTGATTTAACGGTATGTTGAGAAGAGTGTCCACCTCATATCGAGAAAGGTGACTAACCAACCATATTCACATAGTCCATCCATTTCATCATCTAAAACAAATTGAGTCACACGTCTAAGGGTTATCGGTATCCAAAGTTCAAGTATTGTACATGTGAAGTCGAAGTGTATGATAGATGTTTCTTTACATCATTTCACCTTTCCTTTCTAATTATGTACTATATAAACTTTAATCGTGTAAATGTTATATTATTAATTGGCTTCAAACTATAATAAATATCCCTTTGGTTCCCTACAAATTCTAACACAAAATAATTTTAATTATGGTGTCTATTGATAATATCCCCATTTTCATCCCTTCTTTTATGCGAAATAAATTGTCAATCATAGAAAAACAAATCAGTTGGGAATATTATTTTAACTTAATATAAAGTTATATAAAAGAAGTTTGTGTCTCAAAATTCTTTATATATAAGAGTTAATTACATAAATCATCCATACGGTTTACTTTAAATTACAGATTTCGTCCCTAAGTTTAAAATGTTGCATAAATTATTCATTTTTTGAAATTAATTACCCTTTTCGTCCATAATTTCTAAAGGACATCCAATTTAGGGACGAAATGTGAAATTAGTTAGCGATAATTTTAACGGAAATTATTAACGGACATCCATTTTAGGGACGAAAAGTGTAATTAGTTTCTAAAAGTGGATGAATTATGCAACGCTTTAAACTTATGGACAAAATCCGTAATTTTAGTAAATCTTAGGGACGATTTATGTAATTAAATCTATATATAATTATGTTTTGACACTAGAATACATAACAAAAAAAGAAGAAGCAATTAGTATGTCTCTTTAATTTGTATTTTCTTGGATTGTTATTTTATGATGATAACAAATGACAAATTATTGGACAACTGATACTTGAGACCCATATAACATCATAACTCTTTGTTAATAATTGTGGTAGACATAAAAAGTCAAATTTTCTAATGTCTAATTCTATATCATCAATTCATCACCACCAAATATACATCAAATACAATGAAGTATTTGTTGCATTCAAAACAATGTTATCATCATTCAAAATGTTATACATATTACACCCAAACAAAAATCACATCACCCTTCCCGAACCTTTGATTTCTCGTTAGCTAGGCTTCAACAAGGACGTTTAGGCTTTACTAATCCGGATGTTTTATTAATCCCATATAAATTAAACCCTAATAGATCTAAAAAAGCTTCGGAAGGGCGAGTGACCTTTTGTAAAGGACATCTCCCAAGATCACAAATCGTCGGGAAAGTTCCCTTAATTTACAATTAGTGTTATACTCGTGCGTTGCTCGGGTTTTTCATTAAGAAATACATAATGTATACTAAATTTATATTTAATTCATTTACATACTCTATCAGTATATGAATCGTTGAAAGTTATACCTAATACTCGTTGCTTGGAACACTATATTTAATATATCTAATTTTCAAAAGATAAAATTACTTTAAAAAAAAATACATAATTGCCATAAGTATTAGAAAGACATCTAGAATAAATAAAAAACAACACATTACACAAAAGATTGACACATAGACTAACATAACTACAATCATACAAAGCCTTTTAATAACAAACAGTTCATACACAAAGTTTTTAGAGATAATAATAATAATAATAATAATAATAATAATAATAATAATAATAATAATAATAATAATAATAATAATAATAATCCAATAATAATAATAATAATAATAATAATAATAATAATAATAATAATCCAATAATAATAATAATAATAATAATAATAATAATAATAATAATCCATTCAATGAAACTAAATAAAGCAAACCGTTTTTGCAAGGCTTTTTCAAGTGGAAAAATGTATTATAAATGACTCTAACTTGAACATATTTTGACCCACCTATCCAATAGTCGTGTAGAAAAAAATCGAAACCGAAACCGAAAAAAACCCTAAAACCGAAACCGGTCCAAACCGGGTTTAACCAAAACCGGTTCGGTTTTAACCCAAACCGGCGGTTTGGAACCGGTTCGTGAAATCTAGATAAAAATCGGGTTGGGACCGGTTTATGTGGAACCGGTTTGCCAAACCGGTTTTGGAATCTATCCGTTGGCAAAAGTAATCTAGCCGTTTTTTTGATTTTTTGACCGTTGGCAAAATTTACTATGAATATGTGGTAGAGTTTGGGATTAAACACACACTTCTAACTCTCTCAAAACACTCTCAAAGCTCAAAAATGCAAAAAATACCTTCGAAAAACGTTTGAAAAATTCTCAAAAAATCACCAACAATCAAATGGCAACTCAAAGCTCTACCGCTTCAACCGGTTGTGGTTCGTCAAGTGAAAGAACGATCATAGAGGTTCTCGCAACAACCCGAAACCAAAATGTTTGGCAACATTACCAGTTGGTGAAATTATCCGATGGCCAAACGATGGCGCATTGTAATCATTGCGGCCTTTTTTTGAAACATAATTCCAACTCGACGACTCGACGTTGAAGAATCATGTCGAGAGGCATTGCTATGTTCTCCATAAAACACCGGAATCGGGTCAATCATCGATGGGTCAAGACGGGAGTATTTTTGTTTATTCGGTGGAGAGGATGCGTGAAGAGTTTGCAGGTTTTGTGATTCAATCCGCCTTGCCATTCAATCACTTCGACAACCCGAGATTCACTAGGGTGGTTCAAAAGTGCCTCCAACCGCGATATACTCATGTAAGTCGTAATACTCTTCGTAGTGATTGTATAAAAATTTGGAAAAAAACTAAAATAATGATATTAAAAGGTTTTGAAAATCTAAATGCAAATGTAAACCTAACAACCGACGTTTGGTCGGCTCCTCATGGTTTGCCCGATTCATACCTTTGTGTTACCGCACATTGGTGTGATCCCTCATCGTGGCAAATGATGAACATGGTTATTGCTTTTGACCAATTTTCTTATCCTCACTCGGGTCATAACTTATTTCACATGTTAACGGATATTTTACAAAGATTTGATTTGGAAGAAAAAGTGTTTTCAATTGCATATGATAATGCAAGTAATAATACAAACGCATTGGGTAAACTAAAACTAAAATATAAACCACCAATGAACAGTGACTTTTATCATGGTCGATGCGTTGCACACATTATTAATTTGGTTGTGCAAGCCGCACTAGAAGTCACCGAAGTAAAAGACGCCATAAATGCGCATCGGGGTATTGCATCATTTCCGAGTGATAATTGGGAAATTATTCGTAAAATAAGTGAATTGCTAAAAGTTTTTAAAACCGCAACAACTTTGTTATCGGGTGTTTATTATCCCACGAGTCATTTAGTCCTTAAACAACTATCTTTTATGGCTACAAAGTTAGACGATTAATAGTTTAAAGGTAATTTGTATAAGTTAATGGTAGCCCCGATGAAAGAAAAAATGAGAAAATATTTTTCTAAATTATCACCTTTAATTACCGTTTCCGCCGCACTGAACCCGTGCTTGAACAAAATTGGGGTGGAATACGATATAAGAACAATCTTTGAAAAATTGAATTGTGGTCTGAACGACCCATTATATGCCGATAACGCCATAAAAGAATTTGACAATTCTTTTAAAGGGTTATTTGGTGTTTATTTTAACAAGTTTAGGACATCAAATGTAGGTGAATCAAGTTCTTCTATGGGCTCGACCTATGAAAACTATACTAGCGCGGATCCGGAAATTGACATGTATAACCAATTAAGACGAGAAAACATTAAATGTGCTAGGGGGGAGGGGGTGACCAAACTAATACCGAATATGGAAGGTATACGGGAACGGATTTTTTAGCCACTATGGGGGTTGAAGAATTCACCAACTTTGAGGTTTTGGCTTGGTGGAGAGCACGGGAAGCTCAATATCCCGTTCTATCCGCCATGGCCAAAGATCTACTAACCTCCCAAGCTTCTTCGGTAGCTTCGGAATCCGCTTTTTCTCTTAGTGGCAGGGTATTATCTTTACGAAGAACAAGACTCACACCGACGACATTGGAGATGTGCATTTGCTTGAAGGATTACTTAAACGCGGCCCAACGTACACAAGACCACCAAAATCTTGAAGGTGAACTAGATTATGAAGGCGAAGTACTCGATATCGAGGTGGAAGAAGGAGTTGCAATATCACTTTCCGATGAAGAAATCGCTTTCGATGAAGCTAACCGAGCATATCGCTCCGAAGAAGAGCAAGTTCCCGTCAATATGACTTTATCCAAGTAGACGAAGAATGAGAATGAAGAAATATGAAGATTGGACGAAGACGAAGACGAAGACGACTTTCCAATGTTATTACTTATTAGTACTTTTTCCGCTTTGTTTAATAATTGTCGAAATATGAAAGTTTAAAAATTTGTTTGAAGTTGTTTTAGTAGAATACAATGTTTATGTTTGATGTGTGCCAAATTGTTTTTAAAAAAATCGAATTTTAAAGTGTTTTTGCAAGTTACGGTTTTTTTTTCCCAATGTTATTAGTTACATTTCTAATAAGAAATAGTAATTTTTCGCACGTTTTCGTTAATAATTATCGAAATCTTAAGTTTTGAAATTATGTTTCAAGTTTTTTTTAGTAGAATACAACGTTTATGTATGATGTGTGCGAATTTTTTTTTAAAAAAGTCGAATTTTAACGTGTTTATGCAAGTTACATTTTTTTTTTTATTAAATTTTTCCAAACCGGTTTGGACCCGGGTTACAACCCGAACCGGTAAGTTGGTTTCACATGGTTTGGGATTTTCGAACCTATAAACCGATACGAACCGAAACCGGTTTGACAGGGTTGACCAGAAACCGGTTCGGTTTTCAAACCCGATCCGGTTCGTGGTCAAACCCGATTTTGACTCCTCTACTACCCAATACACTTCGTGACTTCTAATAACACATTATTGAATTATTTGAATGTGATATATGTCTATTATGCAATATCATCTAAATACCAATGGCATGGAAAAGGAACTTGGTTTTCGTGGTGAAAAAACATATCATCATGTTCATAAATTACATGTATCCAAATTAGGCTCCTAGTAATCCATATTTTACTATAATTAGGCTATAATTGTAAGTTTAAAATGGATTTTCTTAATTTTTCGATATCGAGTTGAAAACATAGTTAGAAAACAATAGATGAAACACATGTGGTTGTAAGTTGTCAAGTTTCTTGTATCTCGCGTACTTCTTTCTACTCTTAAAAAGTATAATCAATCTTTGGATAAAATGGTCTGAAATTTTAACCACATAACACGAAGACCATTCCAAAAAGTAGTTACCTGCTGGTCAACATCAATGATTCAATGTGTGTCATAAAAGTTGAATGTGAAAGCCTTATGGATTTTGCTAAAGACATCCTTATAATCTATTAAATGTTTAGGTTTTTGTTTTTTACATTTACAAGAAAATATCATACGTGTTTCAAAAATCACAAATACACAATAAATGTAAAATTAAATTATACATATATTTATTTTTTAAAAATCATTAACAAGTTTATCGTTATCAAAACTAAATACTTATTTGAGACAAATACGTATAATTAAAATATGGTACATACATTGTACTTGTGTACACGATTGTATAAGTAGTCAAAGTAGTATATGAAGGTGTAAAGTGATTTCTTTTGATATTAAATATAGCATGCAATTTTGTGTAGTCTTTAAAATGAATGTTTTAAAAAGATTCGAGGGTAAAATTGTCTTGTCATAATACCAAATTTGTGTAATGTCATTTTTCAAGGGAAAGAAAGGATATTTTGGAATTCCTTTTGTTTATATTTTTTTATAGCCATGCTATTTATACCATCCACGTAATCAAAGGGGGCAATAGGTGTTTCTAATTATTAATTATTTTTCGATGATACATGAATGAGAATATATATGTATATAGTCGTTGACATTCGGGTTGTGATTTAAATTGGGATAAGCTTTAATTATAGGTTCGAGGTCGAAAAATATTAGAGGCTTGCTTGATGTTTTTCAATCAGGGAATCACTACAAATGCTCAATTAACAATGGTTGTGAGATCGAATTCAGGTTCACTTTTTAGTCCGCGATAATAAGACATGGGACGGCTAATCCGCCAACTCTTTCTAGTATAAACCTATCGAACACATGTTTATGATCATTATCCGAACCTCGAAAGTTTGTTATAGATTGAAAAACAAGTTTAATAAACTCAATTTTCTTTAATTCAATTTATGTATACTTAATGCAATATTCCTCTATAATCTTTAATTTAGAACTTGATTCTTTTTATAAAGACAATTTATTTTACACTATTACATTTTGTTTGTAATTATTAACGAGACTCGAGCCTTCACCATCAATAAAAGATGTGACACATACTTACATTTCCACTAGTATCGTTAGGCTAAATGACCTTTGGTTAAAACTTGAATTATAATCTTAATATTTTAATATTATATATTTATGGTTAACATTTGAAGCCTAAAATGATATCTTAGTAGTTTTATCTTTAAGTTATCTTTTATAAACATTTATTGAAGGGAAATTATGAATAGACTTTAATTGCAAACCTAAAGAAATCTTTATATATAACTAAGAGAGGATAAATATGCCATGATGTGGCTATTATCTTTGATTGCCAACTTAACTTTTCGCCTACGTGTAAAATTTTCCTTGCTTGTATGTTTTTGTGTTGCCACGTGAAAATGTTTTATAAACTTTTATTTTCGATTAATGTTTTACTTAATGTTAGGCATTAGTTATAATCCTCCCCGGACCGTTTTCTAATTTCAAATATTTTACCAATGTTGTCAATCCTTCTTTGATTATGAAACTTACGAGATATCTGTTGGACCCATATTATTTGTGACCCTCATTGATCATTTATCCTTACTGATATGATGACTGACGCTAACTGGAATCTGTGTCTAGTAAATATTCGATGGACGTATTTACCTTAACGACACTATAGATTTCCCATTAGGTGATCGGAACTATGAGAGCTTAATGTAAACACTTATTAAACACCACGAGACTAAATAATACACACTCCTAATTTGAGTGTGTATATAAAGGGATGTGATAAACCTTTAGAAGGGTTGGCTCATTTTATCATCACCATCTCTTTTATCCCAAAACACACACATAGTGTTTTCTCTCTAATTCTCCATCCTAACACGATCATCTCAATTTGGGAATCATTGATGGCTAATCTATTCAACAACATGCCCGGATCATCTGCAGGTATGTTAAATCTACATGAACCAATCTTATTTAATCCAACATGTGGTATCAGAGCCAATGGCTCGTGATTATCCATTGGTTCATGTTTATTTATCACTTAGCTATTGCAATTAATGTTATGCAAATTATCTGGCGGGCGGAAATCGTTTTTGGATGAAAAAATGGTGTTTTTTGGACCCGTGGCGGCTGGACTGCAACTCTAATTTCGACGAACTTCGTCCGTGCGGATGAGGGCTCATCCGTACGAACCTGATTTGTTCGTACGTACGGATGAAGACCTATACGTACGAACCTGACTTGTTCATTAGTACGAATCTGATTGGCTCATCCGTACGAACCTGATTTGTTCGTACGTACGGATGAAGCCCTATACGTACGAACCTGACTTGTTCATTAGTACGAATCTGATTTGTTCATACGCACGAACGTAACTGTTGATCCGTACGAATCTGGGCTAAATACGTGCGAACCTAGGCTTACATCCGTACGAACTTAAACCTTACATCCGTACGAACCTAGGCTTACATCCGCACGAACCTGGACTTACATCCGTACGAATCAATACTCATCCGTACGAGTATAATCTCATCCGTACGGATGACTACAGACCCTAATTTGGTCGATTTTTTAAAGTCTTACTGGTTGCCTTATTTGTAAAAATCGCTTAGGTTTTGGGGCGCTGCCCCTTAACCCCGCAAGGGGGCGCAGCCCCCTTGACCCCTGCTTATATTTAGTCACCTTATTTATATGTGACCTTATTATACTTATGCACTAATATTCATGTTTTCATCTTTTGTTGCCCAAAGGTCAAAGGTGATTCCCATGATTGCATTTTTCCTTTAGCATAATAAACACGTAGGATATTAATTCTGCCCAAAGGTGATTTAATATACTTGTGTGCTTGAAATGATTCTTGTTATGCCTTAAAACACGATGTTCTATTTTGTTGCCCAAAGGTCAAAAGACAAACGTTGTGTTGCATAAACTTATGCTCATAATTTTACTTAGATATTAGTTATTTCTGCCCAAAGGTGATGTAACATCTAAGTAGAGCCTTACTTTAGCTTATTATTTTGGTGTTTTTTTAATAGGCTTACCTATCACTAGCTTCATTACTTATATGGTCTTAGTCTCAGGAACATTACTATTAGGTCTACTTAATCTTAGACATTACTCTAGTTCTATTACCTTAAGGGACATTACTTAGTCTGCCTTATATAGCTAACTCTGTCACTATAAAATCTTTTAAGACTCGTATCATAAATCTAAATCCTCCTTATTCTCCACTACAGTACCAAACTTCGGCATTGAGGCACTTACTGGTGCTAATTTCACTTCTTGGAAGGATCAACTTTATTTAACTCTGGGAATGCTCGACATGGACTATGCTATTCGCCATGATGAACCCGCCGCTATTACTGCTGAGTCTACTGCGACTCAGAAAGCGGACTTTGAGAAGTGGGAAAGGGCGAATCGGCTGTCCCTAATGATGGTCAAGAACTCAATTCATCCCAGCATCCGAGGAGCTATCCCTGATAACGACAAAGTGAAAACTTACCTCACATCTGTTGAGGATCACTTTAAGGGATCGTCTAAGGCAACTGCGAGTAGCTTAATGCTAAAGATGCTAACTCTTAAACATGAGGGTTCTAATGGTGTCCGTGAACACATAATGAAGATGGTTGACATGTCTCACAAGCTTAAGGATTTGAAAATGGAAGTCTCGGATAATTTTCTTGTGCACTTCATAATGACTTCCTTGCCTGCTCGGTTCGACACTTTCAAAGTGAATTATAACGCAATGAAAGATAAATGGTCGATAAGTGAACTGATTGCTATGTGCGTTCAAGAGGAAGATCGTCTTAAGCACATTCAACCTGAAGCTGCTGTTCACCTTACTACCACTTCAAACCCCAAGAAGAGGAAAGGTAACTACAGTAACAAGACTGAAAATAAAGTCCAAAATCATGGTGCTTCTACCTCTGGCCCTAAATCCTCGACAAGCAATACTAACTGCCCATTCTGTCGCTCCAAAGGGCACAGACAGAAAGATTGCTCTAAATTCAAGGAATGGCTAGCTAAGAAAGGTAACATTCTTTACGTAATATTTGATTCCTTTACTACTGATGTTCCATTTAATACATGGTGGGGTGACTCTGGTTCTATGGTCCATGTGACCAATTCATTACAGGGATTCCTTACAATCCAGAAGCTACCAAAGGACCAAAGAAAGCTTAGAGTTGGAAACGGTGATCTCTTAGATGTCGAAGCCATGGGAATTTTAAATTTACATATGAATACCGGAAAGTGTATTAGATTAATAGATACCTTATATGTACCGAGAATTACTCGGAACCTTGTATCTATATCTAGACTTGATCTTGAAGGTTATGTAATAACTCATGGTTGTGGCAGGATCACTTTTACTCTTAATAATGAATTATTTGGTTGTGGTTTTTTGGATGGATTACTGTATAAATTAGAACTAGATCATAATTTCTCACAGTCTTTGTTGTCTCTTAATACTGATGACATAACTAAAACAAAGACAAAATCACCTAAACAAGCAGAGAATTCCTCCACATTGTGGCATAAACGTCTCGGCCACATCTCACGAGATCGCATGACACGACTCGTAAAAGAAGGAATATTACCCTCTCTTGATTTTAGTGATTTTGAAACATGTATTCAATGCCTCAAAGGCAAAATGGCTAAAGGGAATAAGAAAGGAGCCACCAGATGTTCCAACTTTTTGGAAATAATTCATACTGATATTAGTGGCCCCTATCCCGCATCAATAACAGGACATACATCATTTATTACATTCATTGACGATTATTCACGTTATATGCACCTTTATCTGATTAAAGAAAAATCTGAATCCTTACAAACTTTTGTCGATTATAAAACTTTGGTTGAAAACCAACTTGATCATAAGATAAAAGTTGTCCGATCAGATAGGGGAGGTGAGTATTACGGTAAACATACTGATATTGGTCAAGCTCCTGGTCCTTTCTATAATTTTTGCAAGGAACAGGGCATAATTAACCAATACACCATGCCAGGTTCTCCTCAACATAATGGTGTTGCTGAAAGGAGAAACCGAACTTTAATGGACATGGCGAGAAGTATGCTCGCCAACACTAATCTACCCAAATTTCTTTGGACTGAGGCCTTAAAAACAGATGTTCATATACTGATATCGCTCGATTATACGCGTATTCTTTCCCGATATTTGTTATGTTTTTGTGTCAAAACGTAATGGATAACCTCGTATTACTCATTTTTGTGTAAAGTTTATGTTTTAGGTGTTTTAATATGTTTGAAGTAAAAAAGGATGAATTCGAGACCAAAATGCAGCTAATAGTAAAACGGATGTATCGGGAGCATACGGACTCGAAAAGACCTCCGGTCAGCGCCAAAACGATCGCAGCGAAAAAATCTACAAACTGGAGCTTACTTGCGGCGCAAGGTAGTGTGGTTGCGGCGCAAGAGGTCCCAGAACTGTTACATGACTTGTATTCAATGCTAATCATGGGAAAACTAAAGAGTCTTTTGTTAGCTATTACATATACCACGAATTCTGGACAGAAAAAGGACCACACCATTCATAATCTCAGATCATAAGCATCATTGCAAAGAAGAAGAAGGCATATCATAATCGTAATTTCGAGTTTCTATCAAACAATCGTTATTTTCATTTCTACTTAGCTATCTTGGAGTTACTTGGAACTTATTTCCAACAGTTTGGTATTGAACTTTTATCTATTTTACATTTGCAATTGAATTATGTCTTTTATCTATTTGATTAGTTTCGTTACCATTATGAGTAGCTAATTCCTTTAAACGTTTGCTTGGATTTTGTGATCGTTTATGTGTTAGATTTTGGGTGTGAAAGTCGATTGATGTGTAGAGGTTAATTGGGGATCTGTTTGGGTTGTTATTTTGATTATATTGTTAAGATTGTTTATACTTTTATTTGGTAAACTAAAAACGGGTATTCAAGAGGAATCCGTAATTTCTACTAAAATAAGAACGAATTAATCGGCCGGTCTTTAGTTGATTAAGAGTTAGCGGTATTCGAGAGGAATCGTTAACAACAATCTAACCAAGTAAGTAATAACACAAACACTAGTTAATAAATTAAGAGAAATCGGTTAATTAGTTAGTAAGCTATTCGAGAGGAAGCTTATAGGTTAATTCTCACACATCGGCTTGGAACTTTATGCACAATTACTTGAGGTGTTAACTATATTCGAGAGGAATAGTTGCATGGTTAGGTAATTGGAGAAATCCGGTATTCGAGTGGAACTTAGGATTTTATATTAGAAGTTTTTCGACATTTTCATACCTAAGAGATAACACACATTCGTAAACGGTCCAAGCAAGCGTCTTTTATCCATATTTGAATCAGAAAAGTATTTTTGTCATTACTATAATCAAGTCTTCTTTAGACCAACCCAATTGTTACTTGTTACGTGTTATTACAAAAACTAAAATTCTCAATTATAAATAGTCCTTGTGTTCGAACCCGATATTTACCAATACTATTTTACAACCGATAAGGGTACACTGCCCGTGTAGTAATCTAGTAAAAGTTAATTTTCGGAAAACTAGATTTTTCACATCAAGTTTTTGGCGCCGCTGCCGGGGACTTGATTTAATTGAGATTTTAGCTTTTGTGTTTTATTTTGTGTTGGATATTTTTCACGGTATTGTTTGTTAGTGTTGTGTTTTTCAGGATTTATAGGTGGGTGATGTTCACGAGGTCTTATGGGTGTAACACATGTGGACGGCCACACTACTCGGAGGAATGCTATCGATACCAAATGAATTATCAAAACCGAGCAAGGAATTTCGGTTATGGAGACCAACAAAACGGAAGGTTGAGATATGAGGAAGAGGAAGTGAGTTTTAAAGACATGATGAAACAATTTATTCATGCTCAAGGGGCGCAGAATGAGAGTATTTTTAACTCAATGAAGGTGTTAGATGATAGAATTGAGCAGTGGGAAAGAAGCAAGCAAGCGGTTTTTCAAGAATTGGACCGGAGGATGGAGGAAATGAATGAAATGTGGGAAAATCAACCAACGGGTCAAGAACAAATTTCTACCCAACCAGACCCGAGGCCATTCAATTCAAACAACGAAGGAGGTCAATCAAGTCAGAGGCCGAAGTACCAAATACCTAATCAAAGGAACGAGAATGTGAGTGCAATTTCTACACGATCGGGGTTTAAGTACGGGGGAGAGGAAGAAAGTGAGGCGAACGGGAATGAAACGGGTGAAACTGACCCAATGCGTATAAGTGAACCCATAGATAGTGATTCGGACGAGAAAGAAGAACCAAAATGAAGAAACGGTTTTGTGATATTTTAAGGTTTCCCCCGAAAGCAAGGCGGTATAGGGGTCGGCCCGAAAGGCTGATCGCTCCAACTTCGGTTGGAGAGTGAGGGAAAAGCGGTGGTTATCTAGACATATCAAAACTAGGGGATAAATTAGGAATTGACATTAGGAAATTGGCGTTTTTATTTGCTTAAGTAATTTAGTAACTCTTGATGTTCGTAGTCGGTTTTACGATCTAGAAATTTCACGCATATCTTTATTTTACGCACCGGAATGTAGTTAAATGTTACAGCCCGTGATTCCTTAATTTTTCTTAAGTTGTAATTTTAGAGTTAGTCAAGTCGGATTTGCTTAGGGACAAGCAAATGCTTAAGTATGGGGGGTTTGATATCGCTCGATTATACGCGTATTCTTTCCCGATATTTGTTATGTTTTTGTGTCAAAACGTAATGGATAACCTCGTATTACTCATTTTTGTGTAAAGTTTATGTTTTAGGTGTTTTAATATGTTTGAAGTAAAAAAGGATGAATTCGAGACCAAAATGCAGCTAATAGTAAAACGGATGTATCGGGAGCATACGGACTCGAAAAGACCTCCGGTCAGCGCCAAAACGACCGCAGCGAAAAAATCTACAAACTGGAGCTTACTTGCGGCGCAAGGTAGCGTGGTTGCGGCGCAAGAGGTCCCAGAACTGTTACATGACTTGTATTCAATGCTAATCATGGGAAAACTAAAGAGTCTTTTGTTAGCTATTACATATACCACGAATTCTGGACAGAAAAAGGACCACACCATTCATAATCTCAGATCATAAGCATCATTGCAAAGAAGAAGAAGGCATATCATAATCGTAATTTCGAGTTTCTATCAAACAATCGTTATTTTCATTTCTACTTAGCTATCTTGGAGTTACTTGGAACTTATTTCCAACAGTTTGGTATTGAACTTTTATCTATTTTACATTTGCAATTGAATTATGTCTTTTATCTATTTGATTAGTTTCGTTACCATTATGAGTAGCTAATTCCTTTAAACGTTTGCTTGGATTTTGTGATCGTTTATGTGTTAGATTTTGGGTGTGAAAGTCGATTGATGTGTAGAGGTTAATTGGGGATCCGTTTGGGTTGTTATTTTGATTATATTGTTAAGATTGTTTATACTTTTATTTGGTAAACTAAAAACGGGTATTCGAGAGGAATCCGTAATTTCTACTAAAATAAGAACGAATTAATCGGCCGGTCTTTAGTTGATTAAGAGTTAGCGGTATTCGAGAGGAATCGTTAACAACAATCTAACCAAGTAAGTAATAACACAAACACTAGTTAATAAATTAAGAGAAATCGGTTTATTAGTTAGTAAGCTATTCGAGAGGAAGCTTATAGGTTAATTCTCACACATCGGCTTGGAACTTTATGCACAATTACTTGAGGTGTTAACTATATTCGAGAGGAATAGTTGCATGGTTAGGTAATTGGAGAAATCCGGTATTCGAGAGGAACTTAGGATTTTATATTATAAGTTTTTCGACATTTTCATACCTAAGAGATAACACACATTCGTAAACGGTCCAAGCAAGAGTCTTTTATCCATATTTGAATCAGAAAAGTATTTTTGTCATTACTATAATCAAGTCTTCTTTAGACCAAACCCAATTGTTACTTGTTACGTGTTATTACAAAAACTAAAATTCTCAATTATAAATAGTCCCTGTGTTCGAACCCGATATTTACCAATACTATTTTACAACCGATAAGGGTACACTGCCCGTGTAGTAATCTAGTAAAAGTTAATTTTCGGAAAACTAGATTTTTCACATCATATACTCAATAGGGTTCCATCAAAATCTGTCCCTAAAACTCCTTATGAGATCTGGACAGGTAGGAAACCGAGTCTAAAATATATGAAAGTATGGGGCTGTCCTGCCGAAGCAAAAGTCTATAACCCTAACTTAAAGAAACTGGATTCTAAAACCCTTACTGTCACAACCCGCAAAAATGGCGGAACCGAGGTGTACAGTGTATACGGTATCAGAGATTCAAAGGTTACATCAACATAAGTAAACCGAACATAATCAACATAGATAAAAGAGTTTGAAATAAAATACGTTATTACAATCATCCAATATATCAAAATACGGCTACAGCGTTTGGGATACTAAGGAATTAAATAAAGCAAAATAAATTCCATGCAAGAGATCCACGTAGCCAAGCAAGCATAGCATCAAATAGAGTAACCTCAAATCCGTGAAATGCGTTAAAATACGACGTTAACATAAAGTTGGTGAATTATTCGCAATAGTAAATAAAAACATAATAGTATAAAAGTTTTAGTATGTTTTGACCCAAACGTGTTATGATTTGAAGATACGTCATTTGAAAATGAGGTTTCAAAATATATTTGAAGTATACAAAATCTTTTGATAAAATACTCATACATATACCATAAAAAATACCATAATCATATCATAAAAATAGCATACTGGATAGAATAATAGCTTTAGGAACATACGATACACCTGAACCATAACAATACTGGCAACTAACCCCACCTAGTGTCTTAAGCTAGGTTGTCCTCGAAATCAACGGTCATAACATTACTAACACGGACAGGGCGCATCCATCATCCATCGTGTTAGAAATGAGGGTTTGTTAGACCCATATAGCGCTATATATACGAACCGGCGGCTAAAAGCTAACAGGTGTGTATACGGGGCCTTGTACTACCACAAAGGCGGTACAAGTTTGGGTAAGACCATCTAAAGCATTCATATCCATAATACATACCATAATACATATAACATAAAAATACCTTTATACAACGCTAATCATGCCCAAAAATGTAAAAGGGTAAAAAGGGCAACGAATAACTCACAGAATAGCAAAGCAATCCAAATCACGATATGTCGGGAAATACTATAATACCGTCAAGCTCCCACGTCTAAGTGCCCTAAACATCACGTAAATAAACATGTCTAAGTATCTCTAAGTCTAGTGGGTTATGCCTTAACGATTAACGTTTTATACGGGTTTTGAAATGACCAAAAGGAATATCGATATAACGGGATTACAAGCGTTTCGGAAAGTCAGCAGACTAGATACGTGATCCTCATACTTACGTGCACTACAAGTCACGTAAGTATCAAGTTACGTGTTGTGCAAGAGTTACGGGTCAAAGCAAGGAGTTACGGGCACAGTTACTTGATTAACAAGCTAATTACGTGATCTATAAGCAATTACGTGATTTAAGAAAGACAATTACGTGATCAAGACCTTACTTACGTGCGTAACAAGGCAAATACGTGTTTAGGACTAATTTCGTGAACAATTACGGAACTCAGGGACTAATTACGTGAATAACACCATAGTTACGTGATTATGAACCTTAGTTACGTGAATGGGCATCAGTTACGTGATTTGGGCATCATTTACGTGATTTGGGTCAATTACGTGCTCAGTTACGTGCCCGTAACACAGTTACGTGCCGTAACTGGGTTTTTACGAAAAATAGCATTCGGGATCCGATTTCTGAGTGTTTTAGGCATCTAAATGATCCCATATTGGAACCCTATGTCCAGAATACGATTAGGAACAATAATCCTCAACAAAATCCAAGTTTTGACGTTGAAAAGTGGTATTTTCGGTATTGAATCAAAATAACAAAGTTTAAAACTAAATCCGAGAAATACTTACCCGATCGTAACGAAAATTGGAGGATAGATGAAGGTGATAACGGTGAACAATAATCTAGTCTCGGATTTGGATTTCAACGGTCGGATCGCCGGAAAATGTAGAGAGAAGGAGGAGTGTTTATGTGTGTGTGTTTCTTGAGAGAGAAAGTGTGTAGGTGAAAATGATGGATAAAGACAAAAGTTTGGTATAGATAAGACAAAAAGGTTGGTAGACCCTTTTAGGACGATTTTTGTAATAAAAATCTGAAAAGGACTAAAATTGTAATAGAATTTCTCCCATAGGACTAGTTTTGTAATAAAATTTCTGAAAGGACTAAAAATGAAATACTTTTCAAACGTTAATTTTAATCGTATAATTAAGGCATAATTCCCCTAAACTTATCATAAGAGCATACTAGACTTATACTAAAGGCACTTAAGACTATACGTTCCCGACATAAAGATTCGAATCACATAACATACAAATACGATACTCATAAAATACAGAAAATACGAATACGATAAAACATAAAAGGGAATACAATAGGGTCAAAACAATAACATAAATAAATAAAACAAATACGTGACGATAGAAATATACCTAGAAATTCGCGAATGTCACACTTACATGTTTCTTTATTGGTTATCCCGAGAACTCAAAAGGTTATCGGTTTTACTGTCCTTCTCACTCTACCCGCATCATTGATACGCAACATGCCACTTTCCTCGAAAATTCAGAGATCAGTGGGAGCACGACAAATCCTGATTTAGATTTGCAAGAAGTACAAGAAGCGGGGGGAAACCATTCGTCGGTTATTACGATTCCTCTGATAATTCCTCTTGTACCCAACGCTGCTCCCGAAGAACCCGTAATTCAGCTCAGGAGATCATCAAGGGCTCGCAGAAACACAAATTTTGATGATTTCGAAACTTATATGGCTGAAGTCGAAAACATTGGGAAACTTACTGATCCAACCTCTTACCGAGAAGCTATTAATAGTGATCAGGCCGATAAATGGATTGAAGCCATGATTGAAGAGCTCAAATCCATGGAGCGTAATAGCGTTTGGGTATTGGTTCCACTCACTAAAGGATCCAAAGTAATTGGATGTAAATGGGTGTTCAAAACCAAATTAGACCCGAATGGAAACGTCGAACGCTATAAGGCCAGACTGGTTGCAAAAGGCTTTACTCAAAAGGAAGGAATCGATTATCAAGAGACCTTTTCTCCTGTCTCTCGTAAAGATTCCCTAAGGATCGTCATGGCACTCGTAGCTCATTATGATTTAGAGTTACATCAGATGGATGTCAAGACCGCTTTCCTAAATGGTGACTTGCAAGAAGACGTATACATGCAGCAACCTGAAGGATTTATTCCAGAAGGTAAAGAGCACATGGTCTGCAAGTTAAATAAATCGATATATGGGTTGAAACAAGCATCACGACAATGGTACCTTAAATTTGATGAAGTCGTAAAATCTGATGGCTTCCTAAAGAATCAAGTGGATCAATGCACCTATCTCAAGATCAGTGGGAGTAACTTTATTATCCTTGTTTTGTATGTGGATGATATTCTACTTGCAAGTAACAACTTGGATTTGCTACATGAGTCGAAGCGAATGCTTTCGCATAATTTCGACATGAAAGATCTCGGTGATGCCTCTTATGTTTTAGGTATCGAAATAAATCGTGATAGATGTAATGGTGTTCTAGGTCTTTCCCAAAGGGCTTATATTGACCGTATTCTAGAACGCTATAACATGCAGCACTGCACACCCACTGTGGCTCCGGTAGTTAAAGGGGACGTATTTGGACCTCATCAAACTCCGAGCACTGAAACTGAGAAGGCTGAAATGAGGATGATACCTTACTCATCTGTAGTTGGGAGCATTATGTACGCTCAGGTCTGTACTCGACCGGATATCGCTTACATCGCTGGTATGCTGGGGCGTTACTTATCTAACCCCAGATTAGCACACTGGAAAGCGGCTAAAAAGGTTCTACGATATCTGAAAGGGACCAAAGACTACAAATTAACTTATAGAAGAAGTGACAACTTGGAAGTAGTAGGTTATTCTGATTCTGACTTTGCTAAATGCAAAGAAGACCATAAATCTACTTCTGGGTATATTTTCATGTTAGCTGGCGGACCAATCTCTTGGCGGAGTCATAAACAGAAACTGACCACAACGTCTACTATGATGGCTGAATATGTTGCCGTTTATAATGCAACCTGTCATGGGATGTTGTTAAGGAACCTGATCAGTGGACTCAAACTCGTCAACTCAATTTCTAGACCATTGAAGCTTTACTGTGATAACTCAGCTGCTGTAACTTTCTCGAACAGTAACAGTTCGACTGGCGCTGGGCTGTATCTCGACACAAAGTATCTGTTTGTACGCGAACGGGTTGAGGAAAATGTTCTTTGTGTTGAGTACATAAGTACACATGACATGCTAGCGGATCCGATGACCAAAGGTCTTCCTCCTAATATATTCGTAGGACACGTGTCGAATATGGGGCTTACAAAAGACTTAATTTAATAGCATTGTTGTACTTATTGGTCATTATTATTTATTAATGAAAAATTTTCCTCCTTATTCAGATTTTGTTTGTCTATTATTTACACCTTATGCGCATAACTGTGTTGGACATTATTATAACAAAATTTGTCTTAGTTGGTCTATCATTGCTTATTCAGTTTTGAATTTGAGTCATAGTTTGACTAGTGGGGGTCCTGAGTAGATGTTCTTCTCTACGACTGTACTTATCAACTATGATTTCGGTTTTAAACAAAATGAGTATTATCACGTACGGACTTATCAATACTCATAGATAAATGATCTACTCGGTCAAGTGGGAGAATGTTGGACCCATATTATTTGTGACCCTCATTGATCATTTATCCTTACTGATATGATGACTGACGCTAACTGAAATCTGTGTCTAGTAAATATTCGATGGACGTATTTACCTTAACGACACTATAGATTTCCCATTAGGTGATCGGAACTATGAGAGCTTAATGTAAACACTTATTAAACACCACGGGACTAAATAATACACACTCCTAATTTGAGTGTGTATATAAAGGGATGTGATAAACCTTTAGAAGGGTTGGCTCATTTTATCATCACCATCTCTTTTATCCCAAAACACACACATAGTGTTTTCTCTCTAATTCTCCATCCTAACACGATCATCTCAATTTGGGAATCATTGATGGCTAATCTATTCAACAACATGCCCGGATCATCTGCAGGTATGTTAAATCTACATGAACCAATCTTATTTAATCCAACAATATCTCCCTCTCTTTGAATCTCCTTTTTTCTTCTTGAATACTATAGATTGAGTAATATAAAATTGAGGTTTTAATAAACCTTTTACATAATACTAGCTTATTGACCCGCCTAATATACGAAGAATTATATAAAAAAATATATATAATGTTATATAAAAAGATTAATAAAAAACTATTAGTCATGTAGATAAAATAATTATTAAAACTAAAATAATTATAATATAAAATAACTAAAAATATTGCGTAAATAGGACGAAAAAAAACAAAATATTTGTTTATATGATATGTTTTCCGTTTATATGCAAAACACTCGTAAAACAATAAAATAATTTTATTTTCTTTTTATAATATATAAAAAAAACTAAAAATATTGGGTAAATAGGAGGGAAAAAAACATAAGATTTTTTCATATGATATGTTTTCCGTTTATATGCAAAACACTCGTAAAAGAAAAAAAATAATTTTAGTTTCTTTTTATACTAAAAATGTGTATTTGTTTGAAGAAAAAAAATGTTTTGTATTTTTTTAGAATTAATTTAAAATACAAGTGTTAGATTATTTAAAATAGAAAGGTTAATTAGTTTTATTTAATTATTACTATTTAAAATAAGGGTTAAATTATTTAAAGTAAATAGGTTAAAATGAAATTATTAATGATGACATTATCAAAAAACTCTAAGACTGTGGGGTGTGGGGCGTTTAAAACCTCCACAACGCCGCCACGTTGGATCGACAACGCCCGACAACGCCCAAGACCACACCGTCGGGGGCGTTGTCATCAAAAATTGGTCGCTGGCTTTATCTGCACAACGCCGTGGTAAGGGAGAATCAAAGTGCAACGGTCGAATTCAAAAATCAAGCAACGGCCAAATTTTCAAAATCCCAAACATTTTCTATAAATACCAACTCAATTTTATAACAAAAACCACACAAACTCTCTCTTTCTCTCTCAATTTTTATAACAATCTCTATATTTTTATACATTCTTTCAATAATCTCAAATGGATCCCAACAACAACAACAATCAAAACAACCCCAACCCCAACCAATGGAACCAATGGTTCAACCCAAACCAATACCAAAACCTAAACCAATTTCCACAATTTCCAAACCCTAATAACCAATATCAACATCCAAACCAATTTCAACACTTTACCCAACTTCCAAACCCTAACCAATTTCCCCATTTTTACCAACAAACTCCACCACCACAACGACCATCCCTAGACCCGCTATACCAAGGCGGGTCGTTCTCGCAATTGCTTAACCAAGACCATTTATCCAATTTTCCGCAAGTGCCTCCATTTGACGTTGACGATTCTGAAGACGATGAGGTGGTTCCGGAAACTCAAGCTCAAAAAATGCCGGCCCGTGGGAAGAGGAAACATAAGAAGAAAGAAACCGAATCCCTAAGAGGCAAAACCGAAAGAAAGAAGTGGACCGAAGAGGAGGAGATCGCACTTGCTTCAGCGTGGTCGTCGACATCCGAGGACCCCACGGTGGGAAATGATCAACATTCAGCACTTTACTGGGAAAGTGTTCGTGCAAAATATTTCGCCAAGATGCTTAAAGATGATCCATCTTACTTTCGTACCGAAGACTCTCTTTCGAGCAAGTGGAGAGACTTACGAAGAAAGGTCAAAAAATTCAACGGGATTTTTCGACAAGCCCAACAAAGTAGACCAAGCGGTCATAGTGATGAACAATTGCTCCAACATGCTCTGCAGACTTACCGCACCATAATGCAAGGGGGTTTCCTACATTTAGCGTCTTGGCAAATATTGAGAAATAGCCCGGTTTGTCAACATGTCCCAACATCTGGAGGGTCCCGAAAAGCGCGTAGAACATCGGAGTCTAGTAACCCCTCCACTCCTGCCACTCCCGCCACTCCGGTATCGCCTTTTGCTGGAATCGATCTCAACGATGATGATGATGATCTTCACTTGGAGGAAGACCTTCCAAGACCGATTGGTAGAGATCAAGCAAAGGCAAAAGCGTGCAAAGGAAAGGGCAAAGCCGCTGCTTCTTCTTCGGGGGCCGAAGATTCACTCAAGTATATTGGGGAAAAGTTCGGGAAATTTGCTGATACTGCTGAAGAAAAAATGCGACAAAAAGCGTTAAAGGTGATCATGAAGGACACCAGTAATCTCGCGGAGCCTGCCAAATCAATAGCGGAACATGAAAAGAAAAGGCTTATCGAGAAATATTATCCTCAATATTTGTAGTATTTTTTTTATTGTAGTATGTTTTTTTTTTTTTTAATAAATTGTAGTATTTTTTTTTAAATAAATTGTAGTGTGTTTTTTTTTTTTAAATAAATTGTAGTATTTTTTTTTTAAATAAATTGTAGTGTTTGTTTTTTTTTTTAATAAAAATACAAGTTTTTAAATTTCATTTATATAAAAAAAATTATAAATATACAACTTTTTAAAATTACACTCTCTTTCCTCTATCACTCCACATCATCACACAACCACACCACCCATTTTTATCACTCCACATCATCACACTCTATTTCCTACAAATCACACTCTCTTTCCTACAAATCACCTCTATCACTCCACATCATCACCCAAAATATTTTACCACACCCCATAGTCTAATGGTTCAAATTAAAGTTGAATTTCCATCTATTAGTTACTAATTTGCCAAATGACATTTTATGCCTCTCTTTTATTATATATTAAGAAATTTGATCAATTCAATGATCCGGGAATTTCATATTCAATTTGATTGTTTGTGTCGAGATTCGTTCTAACTTTACGACCTTCTGGAATCGAGTTGGTTCTTTTTAATTCGTTTGGGTAATTATTTATTATAAATTTAGGGTTTATATACGTGAGTATGGTTTTTGATGGACTGATTGGCATTTGATTAGTTTTTAGGTTTTGAGCTATCATCTTTACGAAACAAGTTTTACACCGGATTATATACAATTTGACAACTAACTAACATTGAGATCTTTTTTGTTTTTTTTCAGACAAGTTCTTAATAAGAGTAATTTCTCTTATTCAATCAGATATAAAGATATTGTTTGAATTTATTTTTTCTTAAGTTCTTATAATATCTTAATTTCCTCTTGTTCGATGAGTGAAAATAAATGTCTGAACATCCTCTTATTAAATAACTCATACCAATATCATGTACTCAAACTCACACACAAGTCTGTACATTTTTTAAAATTTATTTGTCATAATTTACTTCTTACAAATGAATAAAATAAAAGAGGAAAATAATACTTTTTGGAAAAAATGAAATCTCCTTGTTATTTAGATTGTTTAAAAAAATTTGATTCCGTTAATATTATATATAAATTTAAATTTAAAATTTCGTTATTTTAAGTTTGAACTAACTTATTATTTTTTTTAATAAGTGTTACATACGTTATATATAT
Organism: Senecio squalidus; assembly: GCA_910822075.1. NCBI lineage: Eukaryota > Viridiplantae > Streptophyta > Magnoliopsida > Asterales > Asteraceae > Senecio > Senecio squalidus. The sequence goes on from CAJVGC010000065.1 coordinate 59,797,786, forward strand.
AATTATTTACATTTATTTAAAAGGGTAAAAAAAAAGTCAACGGTTTGAATAGTTATGATTAATTTACGTGAAAAATAACTGGATAAAATTATGAAAATACAAAATAATTGATAGAAAAGTTTTTATCATTTTAGTTTATGAAGAAAAAAACTCTACATTTTCCCCTTTTATCGTACTTTGCTTGTTATAATATTTTCACTAACATTTTATTAATATTCGGTATTATTGTTGAAAACACTTGTTTCTAAATAGAGATATTTTTTTTTGTTAAATTTTACATTCAATTTTTTGTTATTGTTTTTATGCAATTTACCTAGTTTAATATCATTAAAAATGATAAGAGAAACCAAAAGATAAAAGAAAAAGAAAATAAAAAAAATGTTCAGACTATTTTTCAAACAGTCTTACTGATTATGTTTTCAGGTTTCAGACACTGCCTCTTATTACCAGTTCATATTTCAGACTTATGTATTCATAAAATACAAAAGACCTTCGGTTTCTAATTTCAGTTACTAGACAACCTCTTATTGATACCACATGACAACGAGTTTCACTATTATTTTTCTTAAAAGCATTTATATGATTTAATGTATTTTTACGTATGTTATATCCTTGACTAATAGAGTGATAGTAGTTACAATTCACCAAAACAAATATATTTCCGGTCGAACCGGGTAGTATTATGATGCCAAAGATGTTGCCTCGTGATCCCGTGTTTTTCACCAATTTTTTATCGCAGGTCATAATCCGTTGGTTTATTTTTACATAAGCTAACAAACTATATATTATGACAACTAGCATGATGAATCACAAATGGACGTTTTATTCCACTAAAGTAATATATTTAAACACAATATTTGTACAATGATGCAATGAACTTTTTTGGATAGTACGATGATTATACAATACATTTTCCTTAAAAAAAAACTCAATATTTAAAATACATGGAAAATTATTTAAATTGTGAGGGGTGATCATTTCCAATATATAGACGTTTTATATATGTTTGAACTTTTTAAACTTAACTGTTAAATCAAAACACAATTATGATTAGAGCAAATCGAGTGGGAAGTTATCTCCCTCGTGTTCGTGGTCATAGTCCATCTTCGTTCTCGATGTCGTGGTCAGGCTTGTTTTATTTTTATTTTTATTTTTTATTAATGCAACGGGCAAAAACATAAAATAAAAAAGTTTGACAACCAACCAACCAAGTTATTACTTCAACAAAATTTCAAAAACTGTAATTATGAAATGGTTTTGTGTCACAACCATCTAACAAGTAGGTTATGACTTATTGACATTTCGGTTTATGTTTTAGAAGTCCATATTTTTTGGCTTATGTAACTGTTTATGGGCTTATTACTGTTTATTATGATGTAACAAACAGGACATAATCCAAAAAATTCAAGTTTATAAAGCATAAGCCGAAATAACAATAAGCCTTAAACCGCTTATATAAGCACAAACAAACACCCCCTTAGTCTTATTATGTATAGAATATTTTTACCATTTTATAATAGACATGCACTCCTATAAATACGTATAAGTAAAGCTCCCTCTTTACCACCTTCTTTCTTCTATATTCTCTCTCTCTCAAAACAATGGAAAATAATCTCAGAGAATTACAACTCCTCCCCATGGCAATACCCTGCACCACACCCTCCTACTCACAATGGCCGTCCGATCTCCTCACATTCCAATCCAACACCCACTGTTGGAGTATATATGCATATACCCCAAAAAGCCACCTTCATCCCTTTGGGGGATGAAGCATCTAAAACACCTTCAGCCCATTTGTGGATGGAGCTTCGGCTCCATCCCATTATTGAAGAAGTGATGGAGCTTCGGCTCCATCCCATTATTGAAGAAGTGATGGAGCTTCGGCTCCATCCCATTATTGAAGAATTGATGGAGCTTCGGCTCCATCCCATTATTGAAGAGTTGATGGAGCTTCGGCTCCATCCCATTATTGAAGAGTTGATGGAGCTTCGGCTCCATCCCATTATTGAAGAGTTGATGGAGCTTCGGCTCCATCCCATTATTGAAGAGTTGATGGAGCTTCGGCTCCATCCCATTATTGAAGAGTTGATGGAGCTTCGGCTCCATCCCATTATTGAAGAGTTGCTGGAGCTTCGGCTCCATCCCATTATTGAAGAGTTGCTGGAGCTTCGGCTCCATCCCATTATTGAAGAGTTGATGGAGCTTCGGCTCCATCCCATTATTGAAGAGTTGATGGAGCTTCGGCTCCATCCCATTATTGAAAGAGTTGATGGAGCTTCGGCTCCATCCCATTATTGAAGAGTTGATGGAGCTTCGGCTCCATCCCATTATTGAAGAGTTGATGGAGCTTCGGCTCCATCCCATTATTGAAAGAGTTGATGGAGCTTCGGCTCCATCCCATTATCGAAGAGTTGATGGAGCTTCGGATCCATCCCATTATTGAAGAGTTGATGGAGCTTCGGCTCCATCCCACTGATGAAGCACTGGAGCTTCAGCTCCATCCCACTGATGAAGCACTGGAGCTTCAGCTCCATCCCACTGATGGAGCTACTACTCCATCCCATTTATGGTCATGGTCAAACTGGCTCCACCAACTATGGTGACATGTCACATGTGAGCTCTATAAATAGAGCTCACCCCTCAACATTAAAAAGGGTCTCTTTCCCTCTCCTTACTTTCTCTCTCTAGATTCTCTCTCTAGATTCTCTCTCTCTAAACTCTTTCTCTAAACCATTGATTCTCGGACATTGTGGCGTACAACACCTTTTCCGTGAAAAGGTGTTACCTCCGGGGAATCGCCACCCGACAGGGTAAAACCCTCGGGTCCTTGGATTATGGAACCCGATACCAATTTTGGTGTCGGACCTCTTTCTAACTAATTATTTACTGTTTGTTGTATAATCTAAGCTCGGGGCGACGAGGAACGGCACCTCTATGTCGTTAATATCAACCCGACGGATTTTTACTTCAACATTTGGCGCCATCCGTGGGACCGCTTTATTTAACGATAGTTGGAGCAAGAACATAGACGGATGGATACCCCTCTGACTTCAGGGCTGTCCACCCTTGTGTCTATTTTTCAGCCATCAACCAACGTTGTAGAGCCACCCCGATCTCAACCACATGAGTCAACATTTGTAGAAGTAACTTTTATAAAAATCTTTTAATAAAGATATCATAAAAGGTTACTTTTACAAAAAGTGCTTTAAAGATTCTATAAAAAAGTTACTTTTATAAAAGTTTTGATTGTGACATTTCATGAAAAGTTACTTTTATAAAAGTTTTGATTGTGACATTTCATGAAAAGTTACTTTTATAAAAGTTTTGATTGTGACATATCATAAAAGGTAACTTTTACCAAAATCTTTTAATAAAGATGTCATAAAAAAGGTACTTTTACAAAAAGCGCTTTAATGAAGATTCTTAAAAATTTACTTTTATAAAAGTTTTGATAATCTCAAAATTTTTAGCTTCATCCCGGAGTAGCTTCGTCCCGGATGACTTTTACCCAAAATGGAGCTTCATCCCATTTTGGATGACTTTTTAGCTTCATCCCGGAGTAGCTTCGTCCCGGATGACTTTTACCCAAAATGAAGTTTTATCCCATTTTGGATAACTTTTTAGCTTCATCCCGGAGTAGCTTCGTCCCGGATGACTTTTACCCAAAATGGAGCTTCATCCCATTTTGGATGACTTTTTAGCTTCATCCCGGAGTAGCTTCGTCCCGGATGACTTTTACCCAAAATGAAGTTTTATCCCATTTTGGATAACTTTTTAGCTTCATCCCGGAGTAGCTTCGTCCCGGATGACTTTTACCCAAAATGGAGCTTCATCCCATTTTGGATGAATTTTGAGCTTCATCCTGTATAAGCTTCATCTTGTATGAGCTTCATCCCGGATGACTTTTGCTCAAAATTTTGACCTTCATCCAGTTTTGGATTCTTTTACCCAAAATGGAGCTTCATCCCATTTTGGATGAATTTTGAGCTTCATCCTGTATAAGCTTCATCTTGTATGAGCTTCATCCCGGATGACTTTTGCTCAAAATTTTGACCTTCATCCAGTTTTGGATTCTTTCATCCAATTGTTAGCTTCATCCCATTTTGGGATGAATTTTGAGCTTCATCCTGTATAAGCTTCATCTTGTATGAGCTTCATCCCGGATGACTTTTGCTCAAAATTTTGACCTTCATCCAGTTTTGGATTCTTTTACCCAAAATGGAGCTTCATCCCATTTTGGGATGAATTTTGAGCTTCATCCTGTATAAGCTTCATCTTGTATGAGCTTCATCCCGGATGACTTTTGCTCAAAATTTTGACCTTCATCCAGTTTTGGATTCTTTTACCCAAAATGGAGCTTCATCCCATTTTGGATGAATTTTGAGCTTCATCATGTATAAGCTTCATCTTGTATGAGCTTCATCCCGGATGACTTTTGCTCAAAATTTTGACCTTCATCCAGTTTTGGATTCTTTTACCCAAAATGGAGCTTCATCCCATTTTGGATGAATTTTGAGCTTCATCCTGTATAAGCTTCATCTTGTATGAGCTTCATCCCGGATGACTTTTGCTCAAAATTTTGACCTTCATCCAGTTTTGGATTCTTTTACCCAAAATGGAGCTTCATCCCATTTTGGGATGAATTTTGAGCTTCACCCTGTATAAGCTTCATCTTGTATGAGCTTCATCCCGGATGACTTTTGCTCAAAATTTTGACCTTCATCCAGTTTTGGATGCTTTTACCCAAAATGGAGCTTCATCCCATTTTGGATGAATTTTGAGCTTCATCCAATTGTTAGCTTCATCCCATTTTGGGATGAATTTTGAGCTTCATCCTGTATAAGTTTCATCTTGTATGAGCTTCATCCCGGATGACTTTTTAGTTTCATCCCGGATGAGCTTCATCCCGGATGACTTTCATCAAAAATTTTAGCTTCATCCCATTCTGGGAACGGAGCCTACAAGTTAAAAATGATCGGGGGAGATATAGTCCCAAGAACTTTGCATGAGAACCTCCTCAGACATTGTTATATGTTAACAAATCTCCTTCGGAAAGACGTAAGGGCAATGCCCAATTTTCTATCGCCCGTGATACAAAAGCTATGGTTACCTCTTGGTTTAAGGGGCAACAATTTTCTCAATACATGGCAAATATCTAAGACCATTGATTAAATTATGATAGCACGTAGCTAACAATGAATAAATTCCTAAGAGCGTATTGCTCCTAGAAGCGAAGGGGAGAGTGCCCTCTCTAATAAACTCCATGTTAGTCTGATACTCTAATCCTAACATAGACAGGTATGAGCAGCCTATGTAAAAAAATAACTCCGGGCTGGTCTGAGAATATCCCAGTATCGTAAGGGTCGAGTAACCTCTCTAATTAACTCAGTTCCAATGAAAAATATGTCGTAACATAATATAACAAGCGATATCATGGGTTGAGCAACCTCTCTAATTAGCTCAGGAAATGACTTTTCAAAACACAATACATGTGGATGAAGCACCATCATCCCCTATGTGGATGAAGCACCATCATCCCCTATGTGGATGAAGCACCACCATCCCCTATGTGGATGAAGCACCATCATCCCCTATGTGGATGAAGCACTCTCATCCCCTATGTGGATGGAGCACCACCATCTCTTTATTAGATAAAGTACTCCGATCCCTTATGTAGATGAACAACTTTCATTTCTTATATGAATGAAATATTTTCTTCGCTTTTATGGGTTAAGCACGTTCCTGGTAGTGAAGGTCACTAAAGACTTAAGTCTAGTTTAGTCTCACTACGTTCCACATCACTAGACTGGGGGGGGCATGTTGGAGTATATATGCATATACCCCAAAAAGCCACCTTCATCCCTTTGGGGGATGAAGCATCTAAAACACCTTCAGCCCATTTGTGGATGGAGCTTCGGCTCCATCCCATTATTGAAGAAGTGATGGAGCTTCGGCTCCATCCCATTATTGAAGAAGTGATGGAGCTTCGGCTCCATCCCATTATTGAAGAATTGATGGAGCTTCGGCTCCATCCCATTATTGAAGAGTTGATGGAGCTTCGGCTCCATCCCATTATTGAAGAGTTGATGGAGCTTCGGCTCCATCCCATTATTGAAGAGTTGATGGAGCTTCGGCTCCATCCCATTATTGAAGAGTTGATGGAGCTTCGGCTCCATCCCATTATTGAAGAGTTGATGGAGCTTCGGCTCCATCCCATTATTGAAGAGTTGCTGGAGCTTCGGCTCCATCCCATTATTGAAGAGTTGCTGGAGCTTCGGCTCCATCCCATTATTGAAGAGTTGATGGAGCTTCGGCTCCATCCCATTATTGAAGAGTTGATGGAGCTTCGGCTCCATCCCATTATTGAAAGAGTTGATGGAGCTTCGGCTCCATCCCATTATTGAAGAGTTGATGGAGCTTCGGCTCCATCCCATTATTGAAGAGTTGATGGAGCTTCGGCTCCATCCCATTATTGAAAGAGTTGATGGAGCTTCGGCTCCATCCCATTATCGAAGAGTTGATGGAGCTTCGGATCCATCCCATTATTGAAGAGTTGATGGAGCTTCGGCTCCATCCCACTGATGAAGCACTGGAGCTTCAGCTCCATCCCACTGATGAAGCACTGGAGCTTCAGCTCCATCCCACTGATGGAGCTACTACTCCATCCCATTTATGGTCATGGTCAAACTGGCTCCACCAACTATGGTGACATGTCACATGTGAGCTCTATAAATAGAGCTCACCCCTCAACATTAAAAAGGGTCTCTTTCCCTCTCCTTACTTTCTCTCTCTAGATTCTCTCTCTAGATTCTCTCTCTCTAAACTCTTTCTCTAAACCATTGATTCTCGGACATTGTGGCGTACAACACCTTTTCCGTGAAAAGGTGTTACCTCCGGGGAATCGCCACCCGACAGGGTAAAACCCTCGGGTCCTTGGATTATGGAACCCGATACCAATTTTGGTGTCGGACCTCTTTCTAACTAATTATTTACTGTTTGTTGTATAATCTAAGCTCGGGGCGACGAGGAACGGCACCTCTATGTCGTTAATATCAACCCGACGGATTTTTACTTCAACACCCACCATTCTCCCTCCGGAGAGTCTCCATCCCTAGACCTAGACCTCCAGCTCTCCACCACTCTCCGGCTAAACAAACCACCGCGCGTGAAGAAATGGCGCGTGCCGGATCAAATTCAAATTGCGGCGATGGAGAGGGCGTATGTCGAGCGCGTGATGGAGATGACTAGGCGAGAAATGGAAATGGCGCAGTTGGAATTTGCACGTGCGAAGCATATGTGGGATAGGGCGCGTGAGGAGATGGAGAGAGTGGAGATGATGAAGGACAGAGCCACGCGCCGAAATGGTGCGTGTTTGGAAATCACTTGTCAAGCTTGTAGAAACAAATTTAGAGCTTAATTTATTTTATTTTATTTTAATTATTATTTAAGATTTTAAATTAATGTAGATAATTAAATAACTAGTTAAGTGAATTATTTCAACAATGTCCTTTTTCTTGGTTATTTTTTAATAGTTTAATTACTTTTAATTACAAACATGTTATACATAGTTTTTAAGACATGTCAAAGATCATAAGTAACTATTAACCATAATCTTTTGGATAAAAGTGGTTCTATTAAACACCCGAAAATTGTTTACAATCTTATGTTGTAATAATCTTGTTTAGACTTTAAATTATATCCAAACACTCGTTTAATATGAACTCATGCGAGTTCATATGTCATGTAGACACAAATGTCGCTTCAGAAACTATAGTTGAGTAGTGAGTACCACTTTTTCTTACTCATGATTAAGAGACTGTTTTGATTTATGCAACTTAAACGATGAAAAATGGAAAATCTATCTAATAGTTTTGGTATACTCAATACTATGGTCATAATGAATATGTTCATGATCGAAATACAAATTTTCCCCCTTATATCTTATAGAAGACAGCGAATGGTGTTTGGTTTTCAATAAAAAATTATTATGATGATTCAAACAAATGTAACACTTTCATTTTGTATTTTTCGTTATAAAAAATGCCGATAATGAAATATGTTGGTGATTGTCGAGTCTCATTGATTCGATGCTTGAGTAGAGAAGAGTTTTACATACTATTGTTAATAAGAAACTTTCTTAGGTTATTATAAAAAAGATAAATAATTTATGTTTTTAATTTATATGTCTAATTATATATCATAATCATTCAATATTTGACATAACTTAAACATTTTTCCTCCCTAATATACCAATCATTTTGTTATACATCATATATTTTTAGACATATAATAAGCTTGTTAATCATTTCTCAAAAACTAAAACAATAAAAAAAAAGTGTATAAACAAAACTACCAACAATCACTTCAATTTTAAATGTTTTATCAAAGTATTTTTGAGTTACAGTTTGTTGTATAGGAATTAGCGAACAGATTGAGGTATGTTATAGTAGTTGGTAATTAACAACCGAAAGGATTGTAATTCAACGATATTTGAGTTGACCAAGCAATCTAGATGTGGCTTCGATTAATATAAGAAACAAATATCTGATGTATGATATAATATTTTTCTTTCTAAGAAAAAGGTGTGTATTAACAATAGACCTAATAAATCAAAATCCGAATAAAGGAGCTGAGAAGATGTCAAACGAAAGAAGTACAGGAAATAAAGTGATATAGACGATGGCAACGTGTTCCGGTTGAAACCCTTTCATATGTGAGTTGAATAAAAATGGAATGGAATCGTTATGTCATCTTGACATAAGTTGGTGGTTAATTCCTGTGACAAGTCGCTTGGATTCTATGCTTGAAATCGGAATCATAATTAAAATAAATATTTGTTATATTTCTTTGCTACTCTACCAAAAACATTTTGCAGCTTTTCAAACTTCTCTAAACTAATTAAAAAGCAACAATATATAGATAAGGAAGTTAAACATGGAGTATGTGTTAACTTAATTAGCAAATGATCATTGGTGATATGTGTCTATCTCTATTAAGGTTGATTCGAATAAAATTAATATGAATATTTGTGGTTTAAAGTAATTTTGTTTTTTCTACCAATATGTATATGTCCCAATGGTATCTTGGTGACTTTTTAATAAAGATGCTACGAGTTCAAGTTATAATAAGTATTTTAGGAGTTGTTAAAGTGGTAAATTGAAGTTGGATAAAACTTATATTAAAGGTGGGAGATACCAAGTTTGAATCCTGTTGAGTATATTTAAAAAAAAAAAAAAAAAAAAAAAAAAATTTCAAAATTATAATAAAAGACAAATATGTATTATATGTTTTTGGTTAATAATGAGTGTTAGTTTTTTACTATTCAAGAGAAAACTGAATTTTCAAAAACCATGTTATGTACTTATGTTAATTAAATTCCATTCACTTAACCATGTGTATAAAAACAATAATATAAATTGATTTAAGATTTGTGAAAACAGTGGTACTTCTTAGTTTTCAAAATATTATACTTGGAATTTTTATTAACATCTTTTTACCAATTTTCATGGGTAAAATGATTTTTTCTTTTAACGACAAAAATACAAACGAGGAGTTTTGGCATTGCCATCACCTCATGTCTGTATTTAAATATATTAAATTAGCAAGAAACTAAAAAGAACCAATTAAATAAGCGTATACATTGGATTTCTAATCCAAAATAACCAATCAAATTTGCGCCTACCCATATTGTTACACCACAAAAAGACTTGCGACACCATCATGTTAAAAACATCACTAGAATAGACCTTTTTGGGAGAGAAAATTAATTTGTTCCCGAAGTTCCATAAAGACCACCATAAAGCAAAAAACGTGGCTTTCACATAATCCTTCGTCTCTCTTTTTAATTTTAACTCGTCAAACCAACTTTTCCAACTATTCTATGAATCAAAATAAGTTGCAGGAAAATCCCACCAAATCAACATCCTTTTTAAAAGTTCACTTGTAAAAGAACACGAGAAAAAAAATATGATTAGTAGTTTCCGCCCTTTCTTTGCACATCGGACACTCCAAGCTTTGAATATCAAGACCACGTAAGGACATGTTAAATCTTGTCGGAAGTTTATCACCTCCTATTCTCCAAACAAGAAGATTGACTTTAATGGGTACAAGCTTACACCATCTTGTAGGATCACCTTCTACCATATTAAGATTAGAAGCAATAACTTTCCGAATAAAAGCGACGGAAACAACACATTTTCCTCCAACTTCCAGAACCATGAATCGATGTCATTGGTTAAATGAACATCACTAAGATAGTTTCTAAGCTGTAAAAGTTGCTCATTTTCTACTCCCCCTCTAGGAGCCCTACGAAAACCGCCCTCGACACCATTAGAAAGCTTATCAAAAACCGAGACGACTTTGTTATTTTCTAACGCATACAACCGCGGAAATAAGGATTTAAGCGTCCCTCCAACCGTCCAATTCTCCAGCCAGAAATAAGTATTCTTCCCATTCTTTACAGATTTGCTAATAAAGCCCAACAAGTCGATATTAACTCTTTTAGTTCCATCATCTCGTTCACTACTCCTGACCAAATTGAAGTCGCACCAAGACTCATAGGATTATTAAGTTTCCCGTCATCACCATGAATAGCTTTTATGACCAATATCCAAAGAGCATTTTGTTGAGTTTTAAAGCGCTAAACCCATTTACTCAATCACGTCCTATTCATAGGAAAAAAACTTGAGACATCAAGACCTCCTACATCTTTACTTGCAAGCACCTTATCCCAACCGAACCATGCAATCTTTCGAGAATCCCCTTCAACTCCTCTTAGAAATTTACTACGAATAGCTTCTAGGATTTTTAGAACACCCTTCGGAACTTTAAAAAGTTGAAAGTAATATGAAGGGAGTGCACTTATAAAAGATTGAATGAGCGTCAAACGACCTCCCATAGAAAGTGATTTCGCTTTCCAAGAAGATAATCTCGCACTAATCTTATCTATTATTAAATCCCAAGGTTTTTTCGAAGCATTTTCTCGCCAACCATCACTCCAAGATATTTGAAAGGGGTTTTTGAAGGTTCACATCCAATAACTTGTGAAGCAATTTTTAACTCGTCATAAGTAACTCCACCCACACCCATTATTAATACTGATTTTAAGACCCAAAATTAAATAGAAACAATGTAGTATTAGTACAATATTCCTAACATTCTCCTCCGACCAATCACTAAAAAAATCGCGTCATCCGCATAAAAAAAATGCGATAAGGATAAATGATTACTTCCTTTTATTTCTACCCCTTTTAAAAAAAACCATTTTCCATAGCTTTAGTAAATGAAATGTGTAGAGATTCCATAACTAAAAGAAATAGAAAAGGAGATAACGGGTCACCTTGGCGTAGACCTTTTTCGAAATGAAACTCTTTTGTATGACTCCCATTTATCAAAACCGAAGTCGTAGCTGAAGTTAAACAACCTTTTATCCATTTTCTCCATTTGTCTCCAAATTCGAATTTTTTTAAGATTGAATCTATATAATCACAACGAACCGAGTCAAACGCTTTTTCAAAATCAACCTTGAAAATCATAATTTTCTTCCTTTTAAGCTCACACCAATTAATCACTTCGCTAAGAATCATAGGACCATCCTAAATTTGTCTTCCTTGAATAAACTCCGACTGTTCTTTACTTATTAAATGGTCCATCACTAATCCTAGACGATTAGCGGTAAAATGATTTGTTTATAAGTTATAATCATTATAAGAGTAGGCAACTAAAAACTCCCACATTTATGAAAAAAAATCCCGTATAAATGGTCTTTCGTATTATAACACTTATATAAACTATGTCAACCGTCATATGATATGATGTATAAAAATATACAATATCATCGGTCACTTTATATGATGTACCAAAATTGTTATGCACAGCTTGATCTACAAAAGATAATACCCAAATAACGTAACATGCTACCTGACATGTTGCACAAAATAACTTTTCCATATTTGTTTTCTTTCAAATATGCTGTTTTTATACCGGATCCCTCCCCTTCATCTTATTTACAAATATTTGAGTATTCTTTAGTTGTTTTATTAGATATGTAAATGTAAATTAACCAACTTTCTTTTTGTTAGTTTTTACTTTTTTGAGATCTCAAGACATTCATAATATTATTATTTGATTTAACAGCTGTAATGTTAATTCACAATTTTTTTACTTTCTTTTTAGTTTAAATAGGTTATATGTATAACTCGTAACTGACTATATATTTTTACATAATTGTGTTGAACAAAGTTTATTTAGTCCGCGTTACGCTGGGAGTATATGATTCACTAATCATTTAAATTTTTGACATGTTTTTTGTGCATTTTGTCTTTTAACATATCCATCAATCATCTTTCTAAATATTTTTTAATCTCCGCTAGTTGTTGTGTGTTATAAATATATAGAATTTTACACTAAAATGATTTTCATAGTTAATAAATTTTTTATTATATTTAGACAAGATAATGAGTCTTTGAACAAGTTAATGTTTTTAATATAATTGAAACTTGATACTAAACATAAGAAAGGAAAAAAGGAAAAAAAGTTAGTAGCTTTGATATATTACAATACTAGATTATTGTCCCGCGATAATGCGGAAAAAAATAAAAATTGAATCGTAAATTTTATATTTATGTAGATTTTAATTTATTAAGGAAAAATAATGCTATATGTATAATAATATATATAGTTTTACGTTTATACACATGTTTTGATATTTTGTATTAGGAGACTTTAAAATATTAATAAATTAAATCATAATCCAAATTGAACGATTCTATAAGCAAATTATAGTTATATTTTTTATTTTAGTAAAGATAGAATGAAAGAGAGAATGTAATTATGTATTGTAAGAGGGTATAGAATGAAAATAATCTTTGATAACATCATCAATCTGATCTAACGGTTGCCATCAAAAAAGTCAACTCATCAAATGGACCTTATTTAAGACCCCTCTTTTATTATATATTAAAGATAAATAAAAATGATTCCTATATAAATTTATATATTAAAATTAGTACTTTATATGAAAAGGGTTAAAAAAATGTTAAAAGTGAAGGGATGTTTTTTTTATACAAACATTAACTCTCAGAGTGTTTCTATAACTTTAAAATATAATATTTAATATAATATAATAATAATATATTTGTCATTAATGAATGTTATATGAATATGAATATATAGATTTGGGTTAAAATTTTATTATATGTTAAAATTGGTTGTATATATATTAATAAGAAAAAGATATATCAAAAATACAAAAGATCAGATTTAATAATTTACAAATAAATAAAATATGTTAAAATTATTATATACAGTCATAAGTACTTTTGTTATCATTTCTCGTAATATCTACAATATATATGAGCCATATGAAAGAAACCCTTTAGAAGAAAAAGTCAGCATATGAAATAGGAGCAATAATGATTGACCATTTGACTGACTCGTATCTTGTCACTGCCAACCAAAACCTTAAGTTTCACCACATTCATAATTGTACTTCTTTCAACAAATGAATAACCCCATATAGTGTTTTTTTCAAAATTTTGGGGCTTAAAACAAATTGAAATATGAATCCTATAAAAGTGAGTTTAGGATGTATGAGATGGGTTTCTTTAAAATGTAATTTATCAAATGCTTTAGCTGTAAACGATAATATATGAGAGTATACATCTTCCTCATTCTAAATGAAATGCCGGCTCTTCGTGACTCATGAGCCACTTATAACAAACAAGCTTATGAGCTAATTAAAAATTTGACAAATACCTTTTGTTCATCTAACCGTAGTCGAGATGTTACTAAAGTCCCTTCGGTCAAGCAATGAGGGTTGAAACCTCATTTCTAACAAAAGCTAGAGAACATGGTGTGTATGATGTAAAAAGGAAAAATCACCTAATGACCTAGAATGATAATGTGTAAAGAAAATGCAAGAAATATATAAGTTTTAAGATCGGTGTTATAGTTACTAAAATATTTAGAAAATTACTCTTACAAAACGAGATGACACCAATCGAATCAAAACAATGATTATTTCTCATTTACTTTCTTTTTGATATCTCATTTCTTTGTACACCTTTTATAAACAAAGCATTTATCAAGTTTTAAATGTAATAAAAGTTCACTGTTAATTCAACTTAAAACTTAATAGCCGGATATTTCACAAGTCTAGAAGGGATAATGGATGTGACTAAGAGCACCCGATATGATAATCACGATTATGGTGATTCTGTGATTACTTTTGCTGACGTGGCAGTGAGAATCATAGTTCTTATATTTTGAATGGTATGATAATGAGGATTGTGGGAGTTGTGAGACCCAATGGTTTTTTTTTTTAAACATTTAAATAAGATAAATATAACATTTTATTATAATAAAAAACAAAACTACAATAATTAAAATAAAAATACAAAAACATTCAATAAAAAAAATACAATACAATAATTAAAAAAAATACAAATACATAAAATAAAAAAAGCTAATGTTGTCGATAATTATCCGGAGGTGTCGAAATGTAGGTCACGAGTTTGTGGGCAAATAAGGTGGCATGGTCCACGTCCAAGTAGCGTAATAATAATTGTCAAAGTAAACAAACACTAGCTGCAAGAACAAGTTCAACCTAATATAGATAGAGACCCTGATCCGATGATGGTAGAAAAAGACAAGTTGTCTTACATTTAGTTTCTAACGATTCAACTGAAACAACCGCCTTTAACCGAATGTCAAGCCGATTCAAAGTGATATCCACCCCTCCAACTGAAAAACAGTTGGAGGGGCGGAAGTCACGATGATTCGACTTGGGATTTGGTTAAAGGCGGCTGTTTCAGTTGAACCGTCAGAAACCAAACGTAAGAGAAGTTGTCTTTTTTCTACCATCATCGGATCATGGTCTCTATCTGTATTAGGTTGAACTTGTTCTTGCAGCTAGTATTTGTTTACTTTGACAATTACTATTAGCCAACTCGGACGTGAACCATGCCACCTTTTTTGTACACAAACTCGGGCGTCGAAGACATTTTTACGATTGGAAAGTGTATGTGATATGAGATTGAGAAATGATGTGATTTTTTGGTTAAAATGAGGATGTATTTATAGGTGAAATTGTGGTTAAAAAAGAAAAAAAATAAAAAAAATTACAACGAATCGTTGTTATGAGAATCACCGCCAGAACGAGCCCCTACAACGAGTGAGGGCAGTGTAATAACAAGAGACATTGCCTCGTTCTCACTTCCACAACGAGTGAGAATATGACCACACCGAGTGCTCTAAAGGAAGAAACGTTTTAAATTATCCATCCATCATTACAACAAAAAGCAAATATCATCCTCCCCCAACTCTCTCACACACACATAATACACTTTTTGTTTACACCTTGTTGGCTTATTAACACCATCAATCAATTCAACCAAACACCCATTACCCTTGTCTCCTTGAGTTTAATTCCAAACACTAAAAGATACTCATCCTCTAAACACCTTTATCTTAATCTCCGCCAATGAATATTAGATCTTTTCGCTTTAAATTGACTACAAGTTGTTCCAAAAAGACCGAAACATCACATTTACCAGAGGATCCATCTCCAACTAAATGAACGAACATCAAATATAAACGATGAAGTTTTATTTATAGAAAACGGATAATGTATCTATGTACGTATGTTTGTGAGCGACATTTGAAAAGTCCATATCTTAAAATGTTCTTAACTTGAATCACCTCAATTATTTATATAGTTTATCTTGTTAAGTATCTTTACTTTAAGAATCTATTATTTGTATGCTTAGAGTACAGCCTAGACATACACAAAATGAAGTTAGTTGTGATGGGTTGGATAGAGAGAATCCAAAAGCATCATCAAAAATCAAGAAGAAACTTTTCTTTGAAGACATGGGTACCCAAATTTGAAAATGGTCTATTCATTTGTCATTATCAATCTATCACCCCACAATACATGTGCTTTCTATCACATATTTACAATCATATATTTGTTTCTAGTTACATTCAAAAGGACTTACCCCAATATTGTTTAGTTAATACTTAGAGTTAATTACATAAATCGTCTCTAAGATTTATCTCAAATTACGGATTTCGTCACTAAGTTTAAAAAATTGCATAAATTATCCACTTTTAGAAACTAATTATCTTTTTCGTCCCAAAGATTTGCTCCAATTACGGATTCCGTCCCTAAGGTTTGCCCTCAATTACGGATTTCGTCCCTAAGGTTTTCCACAATTACGGGTGCAAATTAGAAATTAGGGACGAAAAACGTAATTAATTTCTAAACTTGGACGATTTATGCAAGTTTTTAAACTTAGGAACGAAATCCATAATTTTTGGTAAACCATAGGGACGATTTATGTAATTAACTCTAATACTTACTAATGTGTTAAAATTGACCGAAGCCAACTTAACCTTACATAACCGTACCATCTTATTGAAGTTAGGGTATTTAAATACAATTTCATTCATACTTGTTTGTGTTGAATTGAACACTCATTTGATACCAATAAGTCAAAATCTTTTTGTTAATTAGCATTTGCAATTATTGTTTTTGAAGATCGTCCATATATTATTATACATAAAAATAACACAAATTTCTTTGGTTGGTATGTATACTAGATTGAATCATTTTACAAGTCAATTTTTTGTCTTATTGACTCATATAGATAGATTCATGTAATAGAATTGCTATGATTCAATTATAATTTTCTTTTTTAAGATCATCCATATATTATTATACATAAAAATTACTGAAGTAAAGCCTGTGTGTGACATGCCTTTTTCCTGAAAAAAAATCTTTGGAGATGCCAAGAAGAAAAGGCAGGGCATTTTTGTCTTTTCATGTTTGGACTGTTTCTTACCATGGTAATTAGTGCCTTGTCTTAATTTTGATGGTGATGTATGTATATGGATTACAACTTACATTATTTGTCACAATGATTGGATTGAAAAGGAAATCATGGTGAATATATATTTTTGCAGATTTATATTTATATTTTTTATAGATATTTTTGATTAAGGTACATAATCTTTAAGTTTAATGTAGTTCAAAAGACCTTGTATTGAACGTCCTAAGGAGCGTTGCGTTCATGTATCGTTTGGTGAAAAGTTTAGTCATCTTCATTTATTTATATATTACACCAACGAAGATGAATACAAACAAGAGTTTATGTCGTTAGTTTATTTAAATGAACAAATACGAATCAAGCAACTTGTTTGTTCATTTATGTTTGGTAATTCGCTCACTGATAATTTTGTTTATGTTCATGATGTTCTCAAATAGTATATGTATTTTACAAAATAATTCAATTCGTGTAGATATAAAACTTTATATTAATTTGAATAATCTGTTTTGATAGTTTTATGAAATCTTTTTAGATTAGGAATTTTGGATAAATATTTTTAAAAGTATGTTTTGAATTGACATATCATAACTTGTGTTGTGTTCATTAATATGTTCGTTTAGTTTTCGTTTGTTACAAAACAAAGCTTATTTTCTTAGCCAACAAATGTATATATACACTAAAAATTAAGTTTACTCCCTTCATATATCTAGTTAAACTTAACAACGAACACAAGTAATACCATGTTCGTATTCGTTATTCTTTTACAACCCTCTATAAAACCACAAATTATCTTAAGTACATCTCGTAGTTGTTTAATGTTAAAATGTGATTTTGGAGACTCTATTTGTTAGGAAAACAGGTTGAAAAATAAATAAACAAATGTTACGTTAACATGTTTATAAAATATACGAGTTCCCTCTTGTGCAAAGGTTGCTTGTTATTGAATGAAATGATTCATTCTTCATCCATATCGAATTTGTATGACGAGAGACCTAAGTAATCTTTGAAGATTGCTTGTTATTGTATAAACTCAAAGATTTGTGTCTACTCTATTTGCTTTTGGAAATTTGGTATTATTGTTAGATAAGATTAATAGACAAATTATTGTATCAATTGTTTAGACACAAGACATTTTGGGGTTTCTATGCAGCATAGTATTAAAATGATTAATGGACTAATTATAGAACATCCCTCGGACTACGGTGAGTGTATTAAGTAATGATCCGTAATAGACTATCTAGATTATTGTAGGAGTTTGTACAATATGATAATAATGTTTTCATTTTTAAAAACTGAAAGCCTAACATTAGAATGACTCAAGTAGTCATATCTTCCAAAAACTAGTTTTCAGTTTGGTTGGTATACTTATGTCAAAACAAATTTAAGCAGTTATTCGGGTCATAGTCTGGTTGGGTCTAGATCACTTCTAAACCAAAACGCAAGCAATCTATAACATATTTGTATATTTCTATTTCTTTTATGTCTGATCCCAGGATTGGGTTCCTACTCTATGTATCCTTAACAAGTGTTTGGCCAAAATATGAGGTACATCTGATGGAGTCAATAAGTCTTCCTTAAGTTTAGGAAACTTTGAATAAAGAAGATTTGGTAAATTAAGGAGTGGCACACGTTACAAACCAAGTCAAGAAATTGTTTCCGTTTATTTAGTATTCTTTCTGTTTACTAGGATAAGTTTGTTTTGTTTCGGTATTCAATTTGGTGTATTTAAAGCCATTTGGGCTCTCTCAATAAACACATTTATCACTACAAGAATCGAGGCCTTTAGCGACGATCCCTACAGCGACGACATCAAAATCGTCGCTAAAGGCCCGCTAAACGACAAAAAATTTCAACTTTTTGACTTTGTCAGACTTTAGCCTTTGGCGACGACCCTTTGGCGACGACATTTACCTTTAGCGACGACAATATATTAAATAAATAACTAAAATTATTAATAATTCCCGCCAAATCCCGCCAAAAACCTTCGGCGACGACTTATCGTCGCCAAAGCCAATTCTGACATTTTTATTTGATTAATAAATAATTAAATGGTTATTTAAATAATTTATAAAATTTTAAAAATAATTAATTAATTTAGTTAAGCCTTTAGCGACGACAAATCGTCGCCAAAGGCTTAACTAAATTAATTAATATATTTAATAAACATTTAATTATTTATTAAATAATTAATTAATTTGGTTAAGCCTTTGGCGACGATTTGTCGTCGCTAAAGGCCTAACTAAATTAATTAATTATTTAATAAATAATTAAATGTTTATTAAATATATTAATTAATTATTTAATAAATAATTAAATGTTTATTAAATATATTAATTAATTTAAATAATATATAATGTATATATATTAAAATTATATAATGTTAATAAATATAATTTTTTTTAATTAAATAATATTTAAAAAATGAAAATATAATATATCAAATTAAATAATATATACTGTTAATTTTAAATAATAATTTTTGTTTAAAATAAAATTAGTTGATAATAAGAAATAAAAAGTAATTATATTATTAATGTTAATATACTTAAAATAAATGTATATACATATTTTTAAAAATCTAATATCGTAATTAAATAATTAATACGATTAATAATCGTTTAATGTTATAACGAAAAGTTCTAATACGACATGTTGTGGTATAACTATAACTTTAAACCATAAGCACCTAATGCTAGACCTTAAATCCTAAACTCGATCATATCCCTAAGTCATCGTAACGGTAAACCGGAACAGCGTACATTCATCGACAACTATCGACTATTAAAGGTAACATGAGTTATGCCAGAGTTGTATAGACCATTCATCTATCGATCATTCATCGACAATTATGTTACATCATAACTACGTAATGCTAGACCTTAAATCCTAAACTCATATACCTAAACCATCATAACCCTAGAAACCTAAACCATCGTAACCCTAAAAACCTAAACCATCGTAACCCTAGAAACCTAAACCATCGTAACCCTTAAACAATCCTAACCTCACCATTTTATCGACTATTAAAGGTAACATGAGTAAGGCAAAGTTGTATATACCATTCATCTATCGACCATTCATCGACTGTTAGAACACCATTCATCGATAATTAGAGCTAATTAACGAGAACAACATTCATCGACTACGTACGTACACCATACATGACATCCAATTATCAATGATTTAATCGATCATTACATAACTTGTAACAACGTCAATGTATAATTAAATGTTTATTAAATATATTAATTAATTATTTAATAAATAATTAAATGTTTATTAAATATATTAATTAATTTAAATAATATATAATGTATATATATTAAAATTATATAATGTTAATATATATAATTTTTTTTTAATTAAATAATATTTAAAAAATGAAAATATAATATATCAAATTAAATAATATATAATGTTAATTTTAAATAATAATTTTTGTTTAAAATAAAATTAGTTGATAATAAGAAATAAAAAGTAATTATATTATTAATGTTAATATACTTAAAATAAATGTATATACATATTTTTAAAAATCTAATATCGTAATTAAATAATTAATACGATTAATAATCGTTTAATGTTATAACGAAAAGTTGTAATACGACATGTTGTGGTATAACTATAACTTTAAACCATAAGCACCTAATGCTAGACCTTAAATCCTAAACTCGATCATATCCCTAAGTCATCGTAACGGTAAACCGGAACAACGTACATTCATCGACAACTATCGACTATTAAAGGTAACATGAGTTATGCCAGAGTTGTATAGACCATTCATCTATCGATCATTCATCGACAATTATGTTACATCATAACTACGTAATGCTAGACCTTAAATCCTAAACTCATATACCTAAACCATCGTAACCCTAGAAACCTAAACCATCGTAACCCTAAAAACCTAAACCATCGTAACCCTAGAAACCTAAACCATCGTAACCCTTAAACAATCCTAACCTCACCATTTTATCGACTATTAAAGGTAACATGAGTAAGGCAAAGTTGTATATACCATTCATCTATCGACCATTCATCGACTGTTAGAACACCATTCATCGATAATTAGAGCTAATTAACGAGAACAACATTCATCGACTACGTACGTACACCATACATGACATCCAATTATCAATGATTTAATCGATCATTACATAACTTGTAACAATGTCAATGTATACTATCACACGTAGAGGTATTCAATCGACTACACCATTGATCATCGACAACGGTAAAACAAGTCGATATCGTATTTCTACACTTTATAATAACTTATACCTAATATAATTTAAATATTTAACTTATACCTAATATAATTTAACTTCATTTTCATTACTAATATTATTTAAACGTTTTCGTTAGTAATATAATTACATAATAAATAATAAAAAAAAAAAAAAAAATTTCGGAAGGCCTTTTGGCGACGATTTGTCGTCGCCGAAGCCCAGTCAACAAAAGTCAGCCTATTTGGCCCAGCCCGCCAAACTTTTTGGGTTTTCCCGGGCTACCCTACAGCGACGATATATCGTCGCTATAGGTCTTTAGCGACGATATATCGTCGCTATAGGTCTTTAGCGACGACCAAAAAAGCAGATTCTCAATAATTGCAGATTGTTATCTCTTTCATTTACACCAAAACACAAAATCACCACCACCCGCTTAGCTTCAAAATCGCCAAAAAAGCAGATTCTCAATAATCCTCCACCGTTATTATCACTCCAACATTCCACCACCACCACCAAATTGCCACCACCCGCCACCAACCACCACCAAACCGCCGGCATCACCACCCTTACCGCCACCACCTATCACCACCAAACCGCCACCACCAAACCGCCGGAATCACCACCAAACCGCCACCACCACCATCTAGGTTTGTTACTTTTTCTTTTTCTTTTTCTTTTTCATAAACTTAATTAATTTGTTCAATTTGTAATTTGTTAGATTATTAATTTGGGAATTGTTTTGTTAGATATTTTTCATCTATATCCGGTTATTGATTTTATTGAGCTTCTCTATTAAAAGGTTAGTATCAAAATTAATTTGGGTTTTATTTATGTTAATAAGAGTTTGTATAGTTAGAATATGTATATAAGTTTGTATGATTTTTATGAAATGGGTCAAAGTGGGCAAAGTGGGTTAAGTGTAGAATTATATGATTTGTATGTATAAAGTTGTATGAATTAAGTGTAGAAGTTGTATGAATTAAGTGTAGAATTGTATGTATAAAATTGTATGAAGTTGTATGATTTTCATAAAGTGTAGAATTGTATGATTTGTATGTATAAAATTGTATGATTTAAATGTGTAGAATTGTATGGTTTGTATGTATAAAATTGTATGATTTAAATGTGTAGAATTGTATGGTTTGTATGTATATAAGTTTGTATAATGTAGGTTTAGTGATTAATTTCGGAGTAATGATACCTTAGGTCTGAAATTAATCGATCCCGTAGAATACCCGTCCGAAATTAATTTATTAGAAATTAATTTCGGAAAGTCCCCATTTTGGGACTGCTTTTTGAATGTTTTGTCTCATTTAGGATATAGATGTGTATAATTGATATACTATTTAAGAAAAATTTGGTTATCATTTCTCCTTTACTCCTACGAATATGTGTTCAATACACATGTTTGGGGAGTTAAGGAGAAATGCTGCCGAATTTTTCTTAAATAGTATATCAATTATACACATCTATATATGAGACAAAACATTCAAAGAGTGGGTTAGGTTGCCTTCCATAGTTGGACTACCCGGCTTTGTAGAAATCGTAGTGATGTTTTTGACAACTTGATTAAATTATATAAAAAATAGTATATAGTTCTCACTATAAATTTGAACAAATCTTACATCCGCAGAAATGACTATTGATAAGAGTTGGATTTATATTAGAAATCGTATTTCCCCCGAATTTAGAACCGGTCTTGACGCGTTTATCGAAAGGTGTAAGAACCACTTGAATCATGAAGGTAAATGTCGTTGCCCATGTCACGACTGTGGTAATACAAGATGGGGTACCCCTACACTAGTTGATATGCATATAGAAAGATACGGGTTTGACGAGTCTTATGAGACGTGGAACCATCACGGTGAACAAATACATACCATTGACACAAGTAATGATCCGTATATTATACACGACTCACCTCCCCAAATGGTAGATGTATTGAACGATGTTCGTCAAGAGAATACTCCCAATGAACCCGACACCGACACCAATGACACAAGTAATGATCCTACTGACGATACGAGTGATACAAATAACGATCTTGATAAATTATTAGCGTTTGCTGAAACCGAGCTATATCCTGGTTGTACTTGGATGTCTTCATTAGACTTTTTGGCTAAGATATTGCACATGAAGGTCATGAATAAATGGACAGATAGTTCATTTGACCAATTGTTGGAATTACTCAAAACATCATTTCCAAAAGATAACAAGATTCCGTCGTCACATTATGAAGCTAAGAGGTTGATGAAAGCGATCGGGTTAGGATATGAATCCATACATGCTTGTAAGAATGATTGTTGTTTGTTTTGGGAGGAGAACTTTGACTTGCAAGTGTGTCCAATATGTGGTGAAAGTAGATGGAAAAACAAAGACACGACGGGGAAGAAAGTTGCCAACAAGATTTTGCGTTATTTCCCTTTGACTCCAAGACTAAAACGTATGTACGGTTCTAGACACACCGCTAAGTCTATGACGTGGCATGCTACTGGAAAATCTAGGGAAGAGGGTACGATGCGTCATCCGGTGGATGGTGAAGCATGCAAAAGTTTTGATGAAAGATATCCAGATTTTGCAGCGGAACCAAGAAACGTCCGTTTAGGGTTGGCTGCTGATGGTTTCAATCCGTATGGCAACATGAGTTTGTCTTACAGCATGTGGCCTGTTATATTGACAACATACAATACCCCCCCCATGGTTATGTATGAAGGAATCTTCTCTCATGTTAACGTTGTTAATTCCAGGTCCTAAATCACCGGGGAAGGACATTGATGTTTACTTGAGGCCATTGGTTGATGAATTAAAGACGCTATGGTCTCAAGGAGTTCGTACAAAAGACGCTGTAACGAACACCTTTTTCATAATGAAAGCAAATTTAATGTGGACCATCAATGATTTTCCTGCTCGTAGTAGTTTGTCTGGTTGGACTGGACAAGGATACAAAGCATGTCCTTCATGTAACGAGGACACTCCATCCACTCGTGTCATCGGTAAAACTGCTTATGTAGGTCATAGAAGATTCCTACCCTCAAACCATCCTTGGAGAAAGAGCAAAAAATTCAATAATAAGACTGATCGAACAAAACCTCCTCGAACATTCAACCACGAAGCAGTCTTACGCCAACTTGCTCAATTACCTAATCGTATTCCTGGGAAACATTCTAGTAACTCGGGTGTAAAAAGAAAACGTGATGATAAGCTAGAACACAATTGGAGCAAAATTTCTATTTTTCGTGAGCTTGAATATTTTCAATTTCTTCAACTTCCACACAACCTTGATGTCATGCATATCGAAAAGAATGTATGTGAGAGTCTGTTGGGTACTTTATTAATGAATGACAAATCCAAAGACACTCATAATGCAAGAAAGGACTTGGAAAATTTGGGGATTCGAGATGAGTTGTGGCTTAAGGAGAATGCTAAAAGAGACGGGAAGTTCTCAAAACCTCATCCAAAATACTCGTTCACAAATGAAGACAGGCAACGTTTTTGTCGGTTTATCAAAGAAGTCAAACTACCCGATGGATTTGGATCAAACTTTAAGCGGAAAGTCACCGATAATGATAACAACATAACGGGCATGAAGTCTCATGATTGTCATATTATGATGCAACGATTGTTACCGGTTGGAGTGAGAGGGTACTTGGATGAAAGTATTTCAACACCAATAGTCGAGCTCTGCGCATTTTTTAAGCAAATTTGTGCTAGAACTTTGACTGTTCCCGACATGTTGAAAGCTCAAGACCAGTTGATCAAACTTTTATGTACTTTCGAGCAAATATTTCCTCCAGCTTTTTTTGACATAATGATTCATTTGGTTATGCATCTACCGGGAGAAGCTATTCAAGGTGGGCCCGTTTACACTAGGTGGATGTATCCATTTGAAAGATACATGAAGAAGCTAAAAAATTATGTTAGAAATAAAGCTAGGCCTGAAGGTTCTATAGCTGAGGGATACGTTACAGACGAAGCCTTAACATTCTGTTCAATGTATTTGCGGGGTGTGACTACGAAATTTAATCGTCCGGAGAGGAATGAGGACACTCCAGCTCAACCATGTAAGATTCATGTGTTCCAATCAGTATTTAGACCGACCAGTAAAAGTGTGAATACAACGTTGGATCCGGAACTTCAGAAGAGTCTACAATGGTATGTACTTAACAACTGTTCTGACATCGACGAATACAAGAAGTAAGTGTTTTTATTATGGCTAATCTTTCTATAAGTTAATTTTCTCTTCATTTGATCTACTAATTAATATGTTGATCATTTATAGTGAGTTTGAAACTAAACATCCCGGGAAAGATGCAAAAACTGAATTTCCTGGCTGGTTTAATCATAAGGTAAACTCATTGTTTATATTAACTTGTTATAATTTTCTATTTTAAACATTTTCTAATTTTTCTCTTTATTCATAGATACGTAATCTAGATGACCCATCTCGGTATAGTGATGAATTACTATCTTTGGCAAGTGGACCGTTAACTTATGCAAACTCTTACACCGCTTGTATAGTTAACGGTGTGAGGTTTGTGGTTCATAGTCGAGATAAACGTCGTACAACTCAAAATAGCGGAGTTTCAACACCTGGGGATGATGGCGTTATCTATTATGGTGTCTTAGAAGATATTGTGGAGCTAAATTATAAATGTGCATTTAACGTTGTGTTATTCAAATGTAAATGGTTCAATACTGTTAACACCGGTCGTACCGAACGTTCTATTAAAAAGAATAACATAACAAGTATTTGTACAAGTCACGAATGGTGTAAAAATGACCAACACATTCTTGCAACACAAGCAAAACAAGTCTTTTACCTCCAAGACCCCTCAAAAAACCAAAATTGGAAGGTCGTACAAGAGGTGAATCATCGAAAAATTTGGGAAGACATCATCGAGGAGGATGTTATACATGACATCAATTCATCAGATTTTCCATTGGATGCTAATTTGGAAAGTTTGACTTACACGAACTTGAGTATAGTTGGTCAATCATCGACAGTTGAAGTTATTTCTACAACAACCGATAACGATGATTTTATTGATGACGATGATGTTGATGCTAATGTTAATGATGATTCAGAACCCGAATATGTCGATTCCGATAATGAATGCGAACCAAATATTGTTTATTCCAGCGATGAGGCAGATTGATTTGTAATTGTTATATTTAATATGTAAAAGACTTGAAATGAAATGAAATTGTTATTGTTCTTGCCGTGTTTAATTATGTTTTTTTATATGTTGGTTAATTTATATAGTTGTTACTTACTACACATATAATTGTTATGTTTATTGTACTTGTTCTATACAGATGACTAGTGTAGCTCACGGAGGAGATGCCGGAGGTGATCCACCCGGTGGCCATTGGGATCCCCCTAGGGGTCATATTGGTAAGAATATTACTTGTTGGTTTTATTATGTTTGTTTAATTTGTTCATTTGAATTTTTCAGATTCTGTAAAGAGGCAACGTGGAAAAACATCAAATAAAGAGTTGCGAGACCTGTGGAAAAAAAATGGTAACAGGCCTTTGAAGATCGACTTTGATGACAGAGACTTAAAGACTTCTAAGCCCATTGGGCCACACGGCTCAAAGTTTATTTCTTTGATTGGTACCCTTGTGAATGACAACGACTTCCCGAAACATTACGACAGCTGGGCAAGGGTGCCAATGGAATCGAAGAGGTTGATTATGCCCGAAGTGCAGGTTTGTTTTGGTTTTTATTACATTTCGAATATTTATTAAATCTATACATTCTAACTATTATTTTTTGAATTGTAGAAATACTTCGATATTCGTAATTGGTTTGATGGTGGTCAGAGGGAGGTTTGGGCTAGAGCCGCGTTGGATTGGACATGTAAGGAGCGGTATAAGGATGCCAAAAATGATTTCAAGAACGAACATTTTATTGGACGGGGTGGGTACGACAACATTGATTTTCTTAGGGAAAATCCCCCACCAGGAGTTGATTACAATTTGATTTGGCTTCCATTTTTGAACCGGATGGAAGACCCGAAGGTCATAAGTCGTTCACTGAAAAACTCGCAAAACAGGGGCAAACAAAAGTTTGCGAGTAAACATGGAAGTCGATCCTATGCATTAAGGAGGAACTTAAAGGTAAGTAACTTTTTAATTCTTAGTTTTAATATTATTCATATAATTTGTGTTTGATTTGATATTATACTAATTTATTTCATTTGTTTGAAGCAACGTGAGGACCCGGAGCACAAATATCCAAGTCTTCTCGATGATTATCGAGATCATCATACGAATAAAGATGGATCTTGGGTCTCGGAGGAAGCTTTCGGTTTGCATGTAAGTAATTAGGGTAAAAGGGTAAAATGGGTCAAAGTGGGCAAAATGGGTTAAATGGATAAAAGGGGTCAAAGTGGGGGAAGATGGGTAAAATGGGTTAAACATCGACAAAATGGGCTAAATATATAACGGGTCAATGTGGGCGAAATGGGTAAAATGAGAATAAACATGGTTAAAATTGGTCATTTGAGTCAAATGGGTCAAGGTGGGCGAAATGGGTGATATATTACTAACCAAATACAACTAACTTATAATTATTCTTATTTGGTTTATTTTGAAGCGACAAATGATGGATTTGAGGACGAGCTCCCCCTCCGCAAGTGAAGGAGAAATAATGGATGAGGTATTGGGAACTCGAAGCGGTCACCAACGAGGTCGGGGAAGAAAATTACCGATCTATATCACGGGAGAAGGATCTTTGATGACCCCGTCTTCGAGAGAAAAAGGAAAGAGGCCTATGCAAGAACCAAATGTGATGACAACGGATGATTTCCAACGATACATGCAAGCACTCCAAGCCGCCAACCCGGGCATTGTTTTTCCCAACCTTCCAATGCCTAGTCAAAACGTGGAGGAGAACGAGGAGGAGGATGATGACGAGGATAGTTGATGGTTAGTGTTTTTGTTATCCTCGAAATATTTGTTGAATGTTTGTATTTGTTGACGGTTTGGAACAATTTGTAAGCGGTTTGTAAGAATATTTAATATCGACGGTTTTGGAACAATTTGTAAGCGGATTTGAAGTTTATGATAATTTAGATTATTTGTTTATTGTTTTGTTTTTTAATTTTTGTTGGGAATAAGCTGTTTGGAATAAGCTGTTTGGATCGAAATAAGCAGGAAGCCGGGAAATAAGCTTTAAATCAGCTGCTGTTTTTTTTTTCTGCAGGGCCCTTTGGCGACGACAAATCGTCGCCAAAGGCCTATCAAAATCGTCGCTAAAGCCATATTAAAATAATATTAATTAATTAAATAACTAATAATAAATAAATAAAAAATAAAAAATAATTAAATAAATAAAAAATAATAATTAATTAATTAATTAATTAATTAATTAATTAATTAATTAATTAATTAATTAATTAAATAATTAATTAAAAAAACGGGTTTGAAAAAGTCAAAGTGGGTCCCGCCATCGTCGCTATAGATTTCCTGAAATCGTCGCCAAAGACCTTTCGCCACGACTCTTTGGCGACGACCCTTTAGCAACGATTTGTCGTCGCCAAAGGTCTTTAGCAACGACTTTTTCACCTTTAGGCACGATTTCAAATCGTCGCTGTAGGACCTATTTGTTGTAGTGACTTTACTCGGTCTGCCATATATCCTCCTTTAATCTTTTCCTTGACGTTGTCCCTCCACTCCTCGTAGTTTTACATCCTATACATATTATGCATGGACATAAACTCGAATCGTAGTGAGTTAGAAATATATTGACTTCAGTAATTTGAATATAATTTTGGGAAAAATGCCAAAAAAAAGTAACATAAAATCCATATTTTGACATTTGAGGGTATGTAAAAAATTTTGGAACCAAAAAGGATTAGAAAATCGAATTTGGCATAATAAAGGATTATTTGCGAAAGTTAAGTTTTTAACTTGTTTTCAACATGTAAAACATTAAATAACGCGTCTCGTTTTTTTCTAAAAGTCATGAGGAATTAGAGAAAATCATATTTTCAAAAAGAGTTTTAATCATATCTTAAAAATTTAGGCTTGAAACTTCATTTTAACGATTAATAATTTTCGAAAATCCTCTTTTAAAACAAATGAGATTTTATAATCCCTTTTTAAAACAAATTAGATTTTGTAATCCTTTTTTGAAACAAATTAGATTTTATAATCCTTTTTGGTTCTAAATTTTTTTACGTACCCCTAATTGTCAAAATTTGTATTTTATGTTACCTTTTCTGACATTTTTCCCTATAATTTAAGAGAAATGATCAATTAAGACCTATAATTTTCCTTGAGACCAAAAAACATCATT